>PNEQ01105036.1:0-26819 GCA_003012365.1 Medauroidea extradentata
TCGAAACAAAACAGGAAATAAAAGTAAAGGTAAACATCCTGTGAACAAACCCTGTAACCGTCCTCCTGCCTCGGTTGCCAGAAACGTGCAAACACCCTCAGCCTGGTTGCAGCATGTTTGCAAACACCCTTGCAAACAGGAGCGCTAAAATGCTCTGTTCACAGGTACCGCTACCAATTCAACCGCTAAAATACGCCTAGTGTTCAGATGTTTCTGTTCCACTACTTCTCACTATCTCTTTCTAACTCATGCAACAGTTAACGTCATCTATACGTACGGTGGTGCAGTATGGAGTAAAATTTATTTTTAAAGTAGAGATTACATCAACATGTATTTAAATTAATTTAATATTTGTTTATTGATATGATAACAACAAAATAACTTAATTTACTGTTGTGCAATGTAAAACAATATTCTTCGTACAAACATGTGCTGACAGTTGATAGTGTTGTTTGATTAATACGAACAGAATTTTTCGTGTTTAATCTTGTTCATGCTAGTGTGAGCATTTTTGCAACACATCCTTAAGCCTATAGTGACAGGTACTTGTTAGTTGCTACCAATGTACAATCTGCCAATCATAAAATGTCGCCTCTTTACAGGCCAAAATTCTGTCTAAGTCCCACTTCGCTCTTCGAAATTGCAACATGTTCTAATGCTTCTCATGAGCCATGCGACGTCCGTAGGTTCATATCTTGGTCCAAAAATTAAAAAAATTGTATATTATTGCAAGTAATATTATAAATAATACCATAAATTTAAAAAATAAACATTAAATACTTTACATAGGTAAAAAAAAAAGACACATGTCACACTAATAATGCCACCAGGGGCATAGCCAGAAGGGGGTTAGTGGGGATCAGGGATCAAGACCCCCGAACCCCCATTTCAAAGTGGTGGAAAACTGAAAACATTTTATACTAAAAAGTTAATTATATTTTTACCAGTAGCATGCACTCTATTTTTTGTTACGAAAATGGACTAAACAGTGACCAGTACATCCATATAATGCACAATGTCATGGTACCAAGTGTCAGGATACAATATCCAGAAGGGGTTATCCAATTCCAACATGATTTATCACTGGTACACACAAGCCGTACAGTTCAAGAATGGTTTTCGAGACATGCGGAACTAAACTGTCTTATATGGCCACCTCGATCACGAGAGACCTGAACCCAATTGAAAATAAGTGGGCAGAAATGAAACTCATAATGAAACTTGCTACGAGCGAAGGCTATTTTCGTCGCCTCGTTGATTCTGTACCGAGACGAATAGAGTGTGTCATCGAGGCAAGTGGTGAATAGACCCGCTACTAGATATGCTAAAGTGAAAAAATTTTTCTTTCAGGAAAAATTTTGTTTTCATCACGAGATGATTAGAACTTACAACTTCTTTCAAAACTCTGTTGTTTCATATGGAACAGAATTTCTGTAAAGTGGTATAGAAATATTTCTTGGCATTGAATTTCATCCCCGTAGGATATTCGTAGGGTGTTGAAATGTAATTTATGTGTTTTTAATTTTCTATTTGCTGTTTTCAAATTAATATTTCCTGTACTAAAAAATTGTGATAACGTATTGTAAAATATTTTGGTGCTGTAAAATTGAATTGGAACCCTGATACTTAAAATGTAGTACTACAATGTTTTGGGTCAACATACCCTTGAAAACGCTGTAGTTTCTTGCAACATATATGATTGGGTGATGTACGTATAACACAACGCAGCTGTCTGAAGACCAACAACAGGCATAAAATATTACAACAGCGGGATTCTTATTGGCTCAGTGAAATAGGACAACAGCTCCACGTACAAGAGAAAGCCAGTAATAATCTAATAAGCTGAACGTATGTTGAAATCCAGCAAACAATCATGCTTTCCCTAGATAAACCATCATCTCTAATTGTGAGCCATGTGCTAAATGATATTAAAACACACAGTGAGATTTATTTGTACGGTACTTTGTAAAATTCTGAAAATAGTGACAATTTAAAATTAATTTTTGGCATTAAAAAAAAAAAAGACACATGGGCTTCTTGTGGGGTTTTAAACACTTAAGCATGTTGCCTGTAATATCTCATTTCAGTGTAAATTATTTCATTTGGGTAAGTTACTTGGTTTTTCTTATTGCTATGTTCCTGTAACTTGCAAATTCTGACTTTGACATGCTGCTATGGTAAAACTATGTGAGCTAAAAACTTTTTACAAGTGGAAAATGAAGCCACAAGTAACGACTGTAAAACGAACACTATGTCGTGAAAATAAAAAAAATTATGCATTTTTGCTACGTGAACCCCCTTACGAGAGATGGAGCGCAAATCAGTGTACCTATTTTAAAAATTGTCGACATAACTTTTTTCCCTCGCTTATTATAAAAAATCAAGACTCAACAACCCGGAAATGTTACTTTTGTACAGCTTATTGCATTACTACATAGTCACAGACTGTCTTATTTTTGCAGCACTGATGGCAGATAGGAAAAAGAGACATTTATCCTGTCTGCCATCAGTACTCCAAAAATAAGAAAGTCTGAGACTATGTAATAAAGCAAGGTGTACAAAAGTGTAATCTACGGATTGTCGAGTCTTCATTTTCTATAATAAGCGAGAGGAAAAAGTTATGTCGAAAATTGAGAAAATACATTGCTTTGGTGCTCCATCGCCCATAAGAGGATTGGTGCATGGAAAACCGAAGAATTTTTAAACTGCACATGGTGCTGTTTAAAGTGTCCATTGTGGTTACCTGCATAAAGCTGCATGTCCTTACGACTAAATTGGTAGTTGCGACTACATTCATAAATAGTTTGTGGGGACTGTAGAAATTCACTCACTATCAGAACGTCCATTCGTGAGCATGTGTTTTATGTCATGTGATTATCAGTGAGGAAGCGAATGAAAATAAAATCTTTACTTAATGACTTGAAGTACTTGTATTAGTGATCTGACCAATCCGTACTTGCCTAGAGTGAAACGATGTTTTGTATCAAAATATTTTTCATTTCAATACAAAACATTGTTTCACTTTACTCTCACGGATAATGATACGCCATTAACACGTGCTCACGAATAGGCTTTACGAAACTGTGTGTAAACTTCTACAGTCCTCACAAACTGTTCATAAATGCAGTTGCAACTATCAGTTTTGTTGTCAGGACACGTAACGTTACGTAGATAACCAAAGTACACGCACGTGTAGTTTAGGCCTAACAGTTGTTCTGTATTCCACCGTGCAATCCCCGTAGTTGTCCGCTTGACTGTGAGCAGTAATATCAGTGTAGTGAGGTTATTGTTGCATATGGCTTCACCTACTGTGAGGGGACCACCTCGCGGCGTGGGGCGGCTGTAGCGACACCGGCACGCCTGCCTTGTCTGCGCCAAATGTCGTGACATTTCCCCCCGCCTCGCCGCAGAGTTCAGTTGGGGTCGCGTTACTGTGCCAAGTTCTGGTTCAAGCGACTGGCCGTTCAGATTCGCTCTTGCGTCACGGCTCCCGGCGGAGAAAGGCGCTAACTCCCGTATGTGAAACCTACAAAGTCGACATCAGTCGATATTTTTCTAAACCTAGAAATTAATACCGTAGTGAGATGAATGTAGTATTTAGGCGTAATTTGAGAATTTCCCGCAATATCTGAAAAAAAAAAAAAAAAAAAAAAAAAAATATATATATATATATAAAATTTTTTTGATGCTAAAATTATCTCCCATATTTTTCCCGTCTATTTATCTGTATGTAAGCAAAGGTATTTATTTGATACTTTAAGTAATTTAAATAATCTGTTTTCATAGTTAAACTGCTTGGAAAGATTTTCTGATTTTGCTGTGAAGTTTTTTGGCACAGTGTTTCTGTTGTGGTATTAAGAATAAATGAACAGGTTATCATTATGTGATGTACGTAATCAGCACATTTCGTACAAAATGTGTCACTCGGAAAAAAATTATTATGATTTATTGGTTCTAACTCGAATAATACATATCTTCCGCTATTCGATGGTTTAGTAAGTAAGAGGCGCGCCAAGAGGAAAAAACTAGCCTTTGAGAACGTCGTCGTGTGGTCGAAAGAAACAGCTTGTTCTAGCTATACGTTCACTGTAAAAAAAAATTTCTGAACAGTAACAGCAGTTTGTCACAAAAGCACACTACGAGGCACTTAACGTACTTCAGCTTGAAAATAAAGCAACAGTTGAGATTTGTTACTGTATATGTCTGGCAGCATCAGTATATATATATATATATATATATATATATATATATATATATATATATATATATATATATATATTTATTTATTTATTTATATACTTATGTGTGCGTGTGTGCGTGCGTGTGTGTGTGCGTGTGTGCGTACGTGCGTGTGTGTGGGCGTGTGTGTGCGCGTGTGTGTATGTATATATATATATATATATAAATTTTTTTGCTCTTGCAGATGTATAGTAACGCTAAAAATTGCTGCATACGAACATTTTCCCACGACTATTTTCTTAACAGTCATGCATATGATGCATATGTGTGGCAAATTTACAAATATTGTTTACAAAGAGACTAAGCACTATGAACTAACGAATACTTGAGTATTATTAGTGACCTGCAAATTTCGTGATATTTTCTGATGACAGACTGAACTGCAAGCTGTTGTTCGCTTGTTCTTCGTGTTCCGCTGGCCTGCAATGTTGTAGATTGTAGCAGGGAACCATTTGAGTCAATAATTAAATTGTTCGCATGTAAAGCAGTCGAATACATAAACGGCACGACGTAAGACTGGTAAGCAGTGCCATCGCTCATCGTGCTTGAGTACGTACAGATTAGCGAAGCCTGGTTTGTCACAAAATAATAACGCGAAATTTGCATGTCTCTGTCTTGTAACACCAATAATTTTAAGCCACATTGAGATGGATAAGTTGGCGAATAACTACGGTTCAGTACACCGCAGTTGAGTTATGACTTATCAGTGAACAAATATAATAACAACTTTGTAAATAAAGCGAGATAGGTAGAGCCACAAGTTTATGGTGAAAATATTTTTGCAACATTTGGTTTCAATGCGTCATGCGCACATCTACAGCTCTGCTACATCGTCTGTGATTGGATGATTTTACTCTCGATTGCTTTGGCAAATTACAGACGTACGGAGTCACAATAATCTTATTTGATTGGTGCAGTCAATTGAGGAACTTTAAGACATGCTGCCAATAATCATGGAGCAGAACTGCGGATGTGCACGTGAGACACTGGAAGTGGGGCAGAAATATTTGCACGACAAGGTCGTGGCCCTAGTGATAGGTAATAAAACTATCCTAGTGCAATGTTCGGTATATTCTAAACAAGTTTCGCAAATAGTTGTTTCAACAATATATTTCATTCGGGAGGATACGGGTTCGATTCCCGCCTCCTACCATCCTGATCGCGATTTTTCCCAAAGCTTGGCGAAATCACTTCAGGCAAAAGTTGGGATGGTTGCTTGGTACATGCCATGGTCAATTCCCTTCCCCCTTCTCCTCGCGTAACCTCCAACCAAGACTACAACGCTATTTGCGGAAATTTTAAAAAACATTAAAAAAATTAATTAATTGCTGCGTATTTTGAAAGTGTTACTATTTTTAATATAAAAATAACACGTAACTAATTGTACGTGTTTGATACATTACTTTCTGACCAACATCAAGCGGAGAAGTAGGGACAATATTGGGTAAGCAACTCACTTGTCCACACAACCACACCCACATACTTTGTGGCTTCGGCGCTGCTCCTACCAATTGCAATACAGATTCTGCTTATTATGTAAATTTATTATGTAAACATCAGTTTCAGTAAAAATATTTACGACAGTAACATACGAACATAAAATAATCATTAACATTACCACAAATAAAATTATTATTTCCCTACTCGCGCAGTGTTGTTCCTGATGCATCCGTAACGGAAAGACGCAATTCGTTTGCCGACAAATACTTAAGTAAGTAATTTTTAAACATATTAAAATTAGATTGAAGTTTTTTTTTTGACAGTGTAAGAAATCATAGCGGCACACCTCTCTTAGACAGTTGGAACTGTACCTTCTTGACGATTTTATACATTACAGTTTTTAACAAGGCGTGAAGATGTGCTGTTGGGCGTAGTGCTTCACAGGCACTGCCTTAACGTTATATTGCTTTCAGATTATTTTGACCTTGCAATACGTTAAAATAATAGTGGTTGAAGATATTTGGGTGGCCGCTTGGGTACACTAGCCAGCATATTACACATAATCTCAGCTTCTATGGCTAGGAGCAAGTATCTGAGATAGTGTGCTGTCTTCTCTCGCCGCCAGCTCACCTTTATAAGCCACTCAGTTTCTCTCATGGCGTTATAATACTAAACATAAAAAAGTGCTGCATGTACGCATACAGTTTCCCAAGAAGTTTATACGTAAACAGAACAACAAAACACACATTTTAGGCCTTTTTTATACAAAAGAAAATCAACTTTAAATATCAGTGGAGGAAATTTGAAAAGGACATACACGCATGCTACTATCTTTAAATGTTACTCTTAAACATACACCACCTCTGATGCACGTTAATAAGCTTTCAAACAAACTTACGCAATATGTTCAAGAATAAGTGTTCATAAATTGAAGGAGTGGTAGATAATGCAAAACCAGGCGTTAAACTGTCAGCGGACATGTGTCCGGAAATGACTCCTTGAAAAGTTGCAGAAACAAACACTAGTGCGCAGATTTGAATTCCGAGCCAGATTAGTGGCTGAGAGGATTAGTGGGCACAGTCAAGTAGAAACAAAGAGTATTGCGAGTTGCAGATATCTAGGCGCATGTTCGAGTTGAATAAAACACGGTTCATCTTCACATGCTTCTAGATACCTGCATCTATTCTTCGGGCCGGCAGGTGACTGGCTTGGCTCGCTAGTCCAGCAGCAGGGTCATCTTTCACGCCGGCCGTGACCCTGCCAGAAGGCGGGAACACGCGGTGGATTTCATTTCATCTTTCTTAATTGCAAAAGTCAGTTTTCAGATTGATTTACCCATTAATAAGTGTTTCGAAAATCGCTTGTTATCGTCACCAAATTATTCGTCTTTTCTTGCTCTTTTTATATTCTCCTCTTCAATATTTCTTACGCATCACAGTCAGTCAGCATGCACACTCTCTCCAGCCGTCCCTAGTCACTTCGTCGTCTAATCACTTCGTCATCCGCCACATCTTTGCCTTCCACACTCTGATTTTACAGTAACTAATTATTTTATTCATAAACAAGAGCAGATATCGAAAAACTGTTGCACATATTTGTAAAAATTATTCTTACCACGTAGTCTAAATTTTTTAGGCAAAATGTTATACGGATTTGGCTAGTTAGTTCATTAATGGGAATTTAATTAATTGCTTATTTAGCTGAAACCATGGTGTGTTTTGTCTTGAAAAATTTAGTTAACATAGTAGGCCTATACACTGGTTTTAACAAAACTGTGCAGTAATAATTTTTTGACATCAGCTCTCGTTTAGGACTGAAATAAGAACTATCGTTGAACCAGTATAAATGTTGGACCATGGCCTTACCCACAGCCTGGCCTGCTGTACAACCCTACATACACGGCTCTTCAAACTCCTGGACACGCTGATGAAGGAGCGTATATAAAAGGTTCCAGTTGACAAACCTCGTTTCTCTACAAGTCTTGGAAAATATAACACAAGCTTATAGATAGTGGAACCAGGGGCTAACCTACGCACTTACTTTCCTGCGTCTTGACGAGGAAATGAATGATTTTTGATATGTACAAGAGAACTTACTTCAGATGACAGCTTGGCACAATACTTTATGGTTTCAACTTGTTGCACGGGTTAACTTTGATTAACAATCATGAACTAGCTATACTGAAACGACGATATTAATTTTTGTACATGTAAGAACGATTTCATTGTTAGAAATAATAATAATTATTACATTCAACTTCTTAAGTATTTCAACAATTTGGGCGTACGTGAGTGAAGACCGTTGATGTTTTTTTGTGGTGTCCTTGAAGAACTTGGTTTCTTTACACTCTGACATTCTACACGTTCACCGTAACTTTTTTGCGTCAGCTGCTTTCTTAGCTGTGTTTTGCTGTCTCAATAAACTTATATTACGGACACCTTGAGTGCCGCGGTGGCCGAACGGTCAGACAATTCGCCTCCCACCAAGGCGATCCGGGTTTGTTTTTTCCGACGGGGTCAGTCCCCGGATCTTTGCATGTGGGTTCCGCCGGACGATGACGCTGGTCGGCGGGCCTTCTCGGGGATCTCCCGTTTCCCCCGCCACTTCATTCCCGCGTTGCTCCATACTCACCTCATGTCACCCCTCACCAGCGCTAAAGACTTCGATGCTAAGCGCTGACCAAAATCTCTCACTCACTCACCTGCATCTCGACATTGATATTGTTTTACCAGTGCTTACCATTAGCTAAAATCTTTATTAGACGAATTTCGTAAAGTATTCAGGTAGTTATACTTATTCGTGCCAGCTGAAAGTTAGAAATCTCAATAGTTTATTGTTATGGCATTTTAGGGCTAGTGCAAAGAAATTTGGTGCCCTAGGAGGAGAACCCAAAGCTTCCCACAGCCCTCTTTTTTTACCTTCGCCTGAACACTCCAATTGGTTGTCCTTGTTTTGGTTTTTGTGCTAATAACTGAAATTATATAAGAACTTTTTGAATTATCTTATTAACTTTCCTCACACTTGAAATCTAAAACCTGGAGTTAACGATAACTTTAAATAATTACGAAAGTTAACTTATAATTAATCGAGACATTATAAAAGCTTATTTGCATTGAATTTAATGGTCGAATTTTAGTGTGATAGAGTTAACTTTCTGCCACTATGGCACCCACAGATTCTTGGCGCCCTAGACGCCGCACAGTGTGCAATCCCGGCAATCTAAAAGGAAATAATTATTAAAACAAACAAAACAGATTTATTACGACTCCACTGTTAATATTACGCAAGAAACTGTGAAAAAAAAATATATATATACACATACAATTAGCAGTTACTACTATGTGTACAAAAGCTTTATAGCCTAATTGTATCGCATTCGTAAGAATTTACATTGCTAATGCTGGCAATGAAAAAATACGCATGTAACCACTGAATATTAAGAAAAATCACTATAAAATGTAATAATACAAAGCGAAGGAGAAAGAAAACATTAGTTAAATCACAAATCAAATATACAGAGTCATTACTATTACACACCTGACAATAAAATACAGCAGTTATTTGATTGTGAAGGTGTTACTTTTTTAGATACCATAGAGCAACATAAAAATATATTTATACCAATTTCATTAGTGTAACGTTTTCATCATTATCTGACATTAAAAATTTAGGAAAATTAACAAAATTTCATTATTTGATAATTCACATCACAAATTATTCATTAAAAGTCAAATATTTATAGTACTAAAACTTTTGTTACTAAAAATTTATAATTTTCTTTCCATACCAAACATTGGCCACCTTTTGAACAATAAATTAGTTACTTATAGAAATAATTAAAATAAATATGTTTTGATAGTAGTAACATAAGGGCATGCCAAAGTAGAAATTTTACTTTTTAGGTAATGTACTCAAAGAAAATGTATTTAACCGATCAGATGAAATGATTACCAGTAAAATTAAGTTAATTAACTAATTATGTAATAACACATAGACCTAATGAGGTTTTATTGAATTAAACAAGAATATATTGGTTATACCTAAGTGTGTACATATTTCGACTCACAATCTTATAGGAAATTTATGTAAAATGTTATTTTTGCAAACTAATTCATGTTATAAATTATTCCTTAGTTATTGTTCTAAATTTTTCTTTTTTATCATTGTAAATGGTTATATATCAGTCAGCCACCAAATGACTAGAGCTGTGACTGGCACGTGGTTTTCAGAAAATTATGTAATCCAAAATATTTATATTTGTGAAAACCAATGAATTAATTTAATGCTCGAAAGTTGGTTAGCGCTGTGAACAAACAAAGTTACGAATTGTTTTGGTAACAATGTCGTTTTAGTCAAAAATTAAGAACATTGTAAATTCACAAGTAGACAAACCAAACCTATACAGAATCACTAGTATTTCACTCCTCACAATTGTCCTCTGAAGATCTTAACGTATCTGATCCATGCCTCTTGAGCTTCTAGCCTTCACAGAATACAAGATGACATATTATTCTATCCGTAAAATAATTTTTTGTGAAGGCTAACAACAGACATTGAAAACCAACTGTATTCTTTATGAAGAATAGATCTTGCGTCTTTTAATTGTAAATGTCAAACCTTATCAAGTTTATTGCGAAATCTGAAATTATTCGTTCTAAAATTACACATAATGATTTGAATAATTGTTTGTTAACATTCGTTATTTCAGCAGACTTTTCGGTGTGCCTAAAAAAATCTCCTTGCTGTATTCCCATCATTAGTGTTGCTAGATTGTTTTTTTTTTTTTTTTTCGGCATATCAATCAAACATAATTCACGTATAAATTAACCTTGCACATGTATCTTCTCTTACCATAGCTGCTCTATCTGTTCACCTTCTTTCTTTTTGTCATTTCAGTAGCCAGAAACAATACTTCGTGATGGCTGACTGAATGTAGATTTTTTACCTTGGCTAACCTAGCTTTACTACCACATGCAATTTAGGCTTTCTGAGACCTGTCAGGTCTATTAGAGATTCTCTCTTGTTTTGATGTATACTGGAGTGCATGAAATACACTTTGAGGAGAGGTTTTTTTTTTTTTTCTAAAGCCAGGCAAAATAGTAACCGAAAAACCGCTCTCGGTGCCTTGCAACCTTTCCTGTTTCTTGTCAACTGTTTGAGAATAATTATTTCCGTCGCTTTTATACTCTTGAAAGTATCATTAGTTTGTAATGACTTACACACTTAGTGCAAAATTAAGTCAAACAGTGCGTCAAAACTTGAATATTACCGGTTTTCAATCTACAGGTCAAGCAGAGAATCGCAGAAATTGGCAGCGTCATTCCAAAATATATCGAAAAAATTTAAAAACGCAAATTTGCGCAAAATTTTTTGCAGTTTTCAAATAGTCAAAGGTATTAGCTTCGATTCTTATAATGTTACAACATGCAATAATGTTAAATAACCTACTTTAACGCTTGTCAAACTTTAAATATTGCTTTGAATATACATGTAATCTACTGACCTTTTCAAATGTGTTCTCAGGATAAATAAAACGTACTTTTTAATCACTTACGGCCTCAACAGTAAGCTAATGTGATGAACATTCGTAATTGACCACATAAGTCATACTGCAAATACTGAGAGACGTATACAGATCAAGATAACTATGCATTCTGGTCCGAGTAAGCCATGGCTGTCCATTAGCACTGCCAGGATTGCCATGTTTACACTCGTCCCAGCAAAACGCTGGCCAGTATTCCAGGAAAACAAACGTGTTCTCAGATACCTGGAACCATCCACAATAAGGGAAAAATATTATTTTACCCTTTCAGGTTAGATCGAAAATCTAATTATTTCCTTCTAGATTGCCAAAATTTCACACTGTGTGCCGGCCCTGGTAATTCCACACGTGTGGTAGTCACTAACGGACTTTTTCATGGGGCAGCTACTAGGCCCAAAAAGCGTAAGCACACCCCCTCTAAATCTTCAATTGATGAGTATTAGCCACCGTTCTTGCAGTTAATATACAGTATTATTTATTTATTTAGACACGTGCAAAATTCTGCACTAGGCCGATTTACAATTTGCCGTGTGTTAAACCTGCATGCAGTTCACAAAAGTTTAAATTGAATAATGTTATAAAAATACAAAAATGCATTATTCCACACAGAAAAAAACTAGTGACTGACAATACTAAAAACAAAGAGAAAAGTAATAATAAATTACATATGCTAAAACAGTGTTCTTCTCACTATAAGTTCTATGCTATGGGAAGGTAATTACGGAAGAAAATAATTATGAAAATAGCTGGCGACGACTGACAACAGCGTTGAGCGGACTGTTTACATTGAACATAATATATTTTAGAAACGTTTAGGACCGCCTACGTAACACTAGTGCGAATGGCGCTAGCGTGGAGTTTGCTAACGATTAGCCTATGCAGTGTCCGGTTTTATTCTCTATAGTAAATCGTTAATGTCGTCTGTCACAGAGCCTCGTAGTTGCATTAAAACAGTCAATTTAGTAACTAAGAGAGACTTATATAAAGACATCACAGAGGGTCTGTATGCGGCAGTGAACAGATGAAGAGATTTTCAGTCACGTGTGGCATTGCAATGTCACAGCGAGCAAGTTTTGTAATCGACGGACATGTCCAAATACGATGTTAAGGTTCCACTCGACTTGGATAGACTATAACATAACCATAATTTCTAATAATAATTGCGCAACTCCATTATATGTGCGACTCAAGTGAAAGTATTCTTACATACTTGTTTACATTCATGTTGCCTAAGTGACTGGTGTCTGTCAGATTACGCTTTCGTGTAGGTTGTTGTTAACACCAGAGCCGAAACTGCTGCGTTTGAATTAGTATCTTAACCGGAAGACATGCAGAGATAACGGATTGCATTTGCTTACTGATGAACGTCTGGTCAGCTTTTACAGACGACATATGGTACGTGCCCTACTTCATGCAGACATCTAGCACAAGAATCAACTTCAACTTTAAAATAGTTATTCAAACTCATCACTTTTTTTCTCACCTTAAACATAAATGTTTAATGTCATTACTTTTTTAATTTCTCTCAATGCTCATCTTCACATTTCCTCTTAGCACACTGAAAGTGAGGAGCTTCTTTGTCTACGTGCTACATATATAATATGGTTTTATGTTGACAGATACATCCTTCGAACATAGGGATTGCCATATAGTCTACACACTGTCAGTATGACGGGTGTCTAGCTAACAACAATTGACGAGACAACAAAGTCCCTGTCTGGTACAACACTGAAAAAAGAGTATAGTTGCAGGTACCATACTTGTGTTAAAATAGGGACAACAAAACAGTTTGGTTGTTAGTACTACCCTGGACAATTCCTTTAACAATCTGATTTGTAGAAGAAACAAAAATCCTTGTTGGTTTCACAAACCAGATAGTAACTTCTGCAAAACAGATAGTTGAAGGAACTGTCCAGAGTAGTACCAACTATACATTTTTTTTTTCAGTGAATAATGCACTGCTGAACATCTGCTACAGCTTATTGTGGCTCTTGACTTAGTACACACTTAATACGAACTGAGACACTATTATCATCTTTACTGAGATTCCAGGACGTCACCGACGCTGTGTCACATCTACTACGTTAAGGACTCGGAGTGAAGGAAATTCCCTCGTCTCCTCCTCGAAAATAAGGAGTATAGTCGATGCCATCGTCAGTTTATTATAGGATCGACTATAGATAAGAACTCAACATGGGGCAAATCTACGTACTATTACGTACTTAAATTTGTATGGCACTGATGAAGTTTTATCAGAAACTCTGAGGTTCTGAATTTCCCAACATAAAATGATAGGCCACTACTGTGTGTCTTATAGAAGCAGCTTGTCGGCGAAAAGACTGCACCTCCTACTTCAAGGCCTTGGACGAGCAAAATTCGTCCACCGGATAGTTTTATATACTTCGTAAACTCCAAAAAAATTAGTATTTTCATGCCCAAAACACTCTAAAACATGAGCTATTTGTATCCCCCTCCCCCCTTTTTTTTGTACCAAACATTTACTTCATGTACCAGGATTTTCCTCTTCTCAATGGTTTCCTTCCGAAAGCGTTATATTTGAATATGAAAATACGCCAGTTTTCAGCGGCCATGTAATTTTAGTTTGAAAATATGCAGCAGATTTCGTTGTATGTCCTGCAATTATTTTCGAATTCATATAAGTTAATTATTTTAATACTGAGTTATGTGAAATTGCGATTTATAGTTATGATGGAGCGCTCGAAAATAGGGTTTCTAATGCACATGACGCTTTTAAAATAACTAGGGTTTTTCTCCTCTGAAATGTAATTTACTGTCTTAAATTTATGCTTCACGAACACGTTAAGTAATTTTCAACAAAACCGACATTGCAAATTAACTACAACACGGTTCAACCCCATTTTTCTAGAGTCAAATTTTGACAAGATGATACTCAAGATTTTTTTGCCTTTGTAACTATTATATATGACTTATATGTAGCAGTGACCATTGTTTTTCGCGAAAAGAATTTTGCCTCACTTTGTTTCCGTGCCTTACGTGCACATCTGCAGTTTTGCTTCGTGGTCAGTGATTGGATATTTAAACTGTCGTGAGCCTTGGGATTCTACCGGCAAATCACAGACGTGTAGTGTTGCAGGAACGTTTTTGTAATTGGCTCAGTGAAATGATATACGGCTCTTCATATAGACACGCTGCCAATAACCATGAATCAGAACTATAGATGTGCACGTAAGGCACTGAAACCAACTGGGGCAAAATACTTTTCGCGAAGAAACAGGATCCCTACTGATATGTTATACTAATTGTTCTGTTTGTATAACTTTTTATTTAGTTGTTTTACCTTTGATGTTTGTTGGAGAATCAGATCAATCACTGAAGAAGAGGTTGAGAAATTTTACCGGATCTCTAGCTTATCTCGACCAGAACTCAAAGACTCCAAAATGAAAAGTGAAACAGAGCCTGAATAACGGCAGATCTTAACAAGTTGAGGTGTCGCAACGTAATTAACAAGGCAGCAAACGATTTGTACCAAACTAGGTCGTGTAAAATATTTAACAAGGACATTAAAACAGTGGAACAGACTGTCCTACTACATCGAACCTGGCAACCTCCCGCTACCATACATGAGTAGAAACGTTTATACCGATAATGTGAGTTATATATTTTAGTATACATACACAAATATGTATGTATATATGCATATATGTATATACGCATATATATATAAACATACAGTACATATCTATGATCTTTGAAAGAACTGTGCAATGGGAGTGCATGACTGGATTTAATTGTTTGGACATACTCCATTGCGAAATAAATGACTGTCACAAGAAAACTAAAAGTAAAAATAAGGCAAGAAAACATAAATAAGCAGAGTATGCTTTTCGGCATCAGGATACATACACAACATGAAATATTAAAACTGGAATCTGGTCAGATGAAACAAGGAACAAAAAAAAAATAAAAAAAAAATATAAAAAACCTAAGTTGACATGCGACACAACGATGAGACGAAACAAAAACACAGTTTCAGTTTTGGAATTTCATGTTGTGTATGTATCCTGAACGACTAAAGCATACTCTGCTTATTTATGTTTTCTTGTTTTATTTTTACTTTTAGTTTTCTTGTGACAGTCATTTATTTCGCAATGGATTATGTCCAAACAAATAAATCCAGACAGTACATATCGTCCGTGGTATTTCCCATGAATAGAAGAATGCTGGCAGTATAGATCGTCAGAATTTCACTGTTACCTTAATTAAGTATAACCGCTAGCTGTATTATAGCTATTTAACTAGCTTCCCTCTGAATATAACAATTTATTTTGTTTATCGTATTATTTGTATATTACTAGTTTTACCCAGGTGTGTTGGTTGTATGTTACGTTGGCTGTAAATAAGTCAATAATAAACAAATAACACATATATAGTTGGTCAACCATCGTTTCCTGCTGTAGTTTTTAATAGAAAGCAAAAGCATTTAAAAACTATGTATATGGTCTCCCACGATCGTCTACTATTGAAACAACGTACACTACTTTAATGCATTAAAATTATAATTATTTTTATAATTTAGTTAGTCCTATTTTCAAATTTAAAAAATATACAATATTTTTCGCCAGTAAGTTTCGTAAGGAAAACATCTTATTTGAAATTCGCATAATGTTGTTATGTGCAACATAAATTCAAGTTTTGTATAAAATACATAACATACGTATACGGAACAAACTGAGAGCAGTAGAATTTTGTGTTAACGCGAAATTAAAATGAGGTTAAATGTGAATTATATACATGTATCATGACATCTGGCCAATGAATAATACGTATATATGGTAGTATGTCTTCTAAAAATGTCATAAGCCGCACTTGGTACTCTTGTAAATTAAGATGTCTTTTAGGCCAGTCTTGCACGGAGTTCAGTAAATGCTACAACGCCCGCGGCTAACTCTGAAAGTAAAAGTGCTGTGATCTCTGACGGGCTAGCTCTACAATCACAGAGTATATTCGCTCTTTTAATACTCAAGGATGGCCTGTGCTAAGGCCGACACACTAATCACATGCTCGGCTTGGAATGAGCAGAGTATTTACCGTAAGTAGCTTTACGGCAAAGGTGTTTGTGTGTTTATTTTACCGTTAATACAGCCAAAATAATGTAATATAGACACACTGCAAGTATCTCACTATCTATCACCTAATAACAGTCACAAACTCTACAGCAAATATATTATTTTATTTTGTATAATATCTTCCACTATAAATAAGACTGTGAACTACTTAACGTTCATTATTACAAACTATTTAGTTCAGAAACACCGTTATTAAATGAAATGTGATATTTTAAAACTGAATTTACACGGTATGTGTGTACATTTATTTTTTACTTGGATAGAGAAAATAAACTTTATAATTCCAATTATGCTGGCATTTAAGCCGTCATACATTTGCTTTTCTCTTACATAATCAGCAATTTTTTTCCTTTCGCTGTAAAACCATATCTAAGACATGTTCAGAACGAAAACAACAGGAACGGGCATATTGTCTCTGAATTATTGCAACCAGCAAATTAACTTCGCCATCGAATCATTACGAAATGTGTCTAAAAAACTTGAAGACTTTTGTCTAGCAAGCAGACAATCATTTAAAATCAATGAAAATATAAATTTACTCACTATGGGTCGATTTAAAAGATAAATCTTTAAAACAAATAGCGTTCTCAGAGAAAATTCGTAAAATATTTTATCGATAGTACTATGTTTGGAAAATCGCTGACAGTGCTTTGTGAAAAATGTATTTAAAATTACATTTTGAATACTAAGTACTAAAAATAAAAACAAAATTTGAAAATTTCCTTATGTGGCAGTATTTGGTCAAAAATTTCACGTATAAATTAAAAAAATATATATTTTTCACTGAGAATAAATTAATTTTAACATTAAAAATATTAATCCACTACTTGTTCACACCACGGGCAGGATCACTTTGTGTAAGGCCGGGGTGAAGGTTGGGCCTCAACTAACAAGCCGGCCCGAATTTTGGATGAACTGAGATAAGATGATTGTGGAGTAGCGACGGAATGCAGGGGTGGGGAAACGGGAGATCCCCGACAAAATCCGCCGACCAACTGTATCGTCCGGCACGATTCTCACGTTCGAAAACCCGGGGACTGACCTCTCCGGGATCGAACCCGGATCGACTTTGTGGGAGGCGAGTACTCTAGCCACTGCGCTAACCACGGTTCCTAATAAGGATCGGCTGCACTGCCATAGGAAAAGCGTTAACGTGTACAATTATTATACAGAACAACAGAGTTACCTGAATTTACCCCTTATAAGTATTGCCAACTAGTCAGAAAATTATTTTACGTTTACATATATCTAATGTGATACATAAAACAGAATTTTCATTGAATTAAACACAGAAATGTTTTGTGACTTCTCATTTAGTGCAAGGGCTGTGAGTTAAAATCAGTTATCAAACAAAAAACTTGGGGCTGACTTAAAAAAATTGGCATTTCGAAGCACAGTTGGAGTCACTTATTGAAACATATATAGCCTAACCCCTTTTGATACTCCGTCAGTAAAATACTATAGGCCTAATTAACAACTTTCTGGTGAAAAATGTCCCTCCGTATGAGGATCAAATACGATGTGCATTTGTTTGGTCACGTTGACTATAATCTGCGTGAGTAATATGGCGTGGATACGAAAAACTATCACTGTCTATCATATAGTACCTATAGTTTCAGCCCTTACCGTTTGATTGTAGTCATTCAAATGTGCTGAACAACGAACCGAGTGGTTTAGCATGTGAACGATTTCCTCAAAACTGGTGTAATTAAGCAACACAGCAAAACGTCTTCTAGTGGAATGAATATAAATTGCACAATCTAAATCGCTTACAAAGCATGATACATGCTCTTAAAATGTGGAGGAGATAAACTGGTTTATTGTGGCTAGCACGAAAAATAATTTAACTAAGACCCTCATAAATATATAGCGTGATATGAAACAGTGATACTTACAGATAATACTGTCGGTCATAAACGTAGGTTATTAAAGTATTGGACGTTGGAACTGCAACCGTGTTGTTGCTTTAAATTTTGCTATGCCTAACTATGAATCAAACTTCCACGGCGTATTTCAATCAACTTAATAATTAGTCTAGCCAGAATATTCCTTTTCAAGAAATTAGTATATGATTTCTGGGCGTGTATTGCCTGGGAGAAATGCCACATTCCCCGAAGAACACGCTCTCATGCACACATGTACTACATTGTGTTCGCAAAAACATGATTACAAACTAGGGCATGTGATTTGTAACAGAAAAAAAATCAGGTGTAGGACACCCATGGTTCATTTCTAATATTAAAAGCTGTAAATGCCTTTCAGACAAAGACGAAGTTCGTAAAGCATATTACTGAGATATTTCGCTAACTACATACGTTCGAGAAACACATATTTCGGATTAAAGGAAATTATTGTGCATCGTTCTCCCCCATCATGTAAATAATAACAGTTTGTACCCTTTGATAGCATGTAAAGTATTCACAGCGAGGTTTAATTTACTGTGGATACCATGGACGTTGTAATTAGAAAAAAAATATCCCCAGTTACAACACTATGCGACCTACTGTTTCTGTGTTCAACGCAAATAAAAGGTAGATAGTAGATACCAAAGTTCTGGTGAGCAGGCAACACATACAGCATACGGTGGTATGATGCTTCTTCATCACTTATTATTTGGGACTGGCTGTGCCCGACATGAGTTGCAATGCACTTTTATTCTATTTTGCACCAATTTTTTGGGAGCTCCGCCTTGCCCCACCCCTGAAGTAGAAATATTTTTGCCGAAACCTACCCCCTTCCCTGGCCATCGCTTCCCTCATACAAAATTTATCTTTTTACGCACAGATCACCAAAGTTATTTATTTATTTTTTTTTTCGTTAAAATGTTTGGGTACCCCGTTGTGATCCTCTACTATCTTTGCCCTTCCTCTAAAAGTGTATTTTTCTTGGCAGAAACCTATGCGGGTGCACGCACAACAAACTCACCAAAGTTTCATCGCAATTGGACGAATGGTGCAGGAACGTATAAAAGACCAACAAACATTCATTTTGATATAGTTCATGAGCCATGAATATTAATATAGAGTACATCAACATTCCCTCTTTCCGGCCACGAATCGCGTGCCTGCGTATGCACGTATGAATCACGAACACACATGTAGGCCTACACCCAGACACTCACACGATAGGGAGGCATGACACTCGCTCAATAGCCCAGGAATATTAAGGTTGAACCTTAACCAATATGGATAAAATACTCAACGACAATCCTAGATAATGGTATTTGCCAACTTTATAAGTAAATATTAATCCAGAATTACTAATTTGTTACGTGTGATCTCTTGCGCCGTACTTAAATGCACGAGGTTCCGGCATCGGAGATTGTGCCTCAGAAGTTCGAAACACTGGAAAAAAATTTTATTTAAAACGTTGGCTAAAACTATTGTCTAGGATTGCTATTGTTTAATTTTCGCAAGTTGGCTTCAAGAAACCTACAGTTATAGATCAATACTTTTAGCGCTGAATTATGTACCACGCCCTCTTAAAGAAATTCTTTGCAAGCTAAATTTTGGTGCAAAATGTTCAGTATGAATCCCTTTTCAACATATAAAAAGTTTCTAAACATATAAATATAGCTTCATGTATATTCGAGCAAGATTGTGTTAAATGTCATAATTGGAGGGTTTTCGTAACTGAGTCAAGCAGTAGCGTTGTTTATTTCAAATTTCTGAAGTTTCAAAGTTGTTATATGCCTAAATATAAAAGTAAAAAACATTTTCCTGAAACATTTCTATTATTCACATTAACGTTAAGTTCCATGGAAAAATTTCGTTACATATAAACCTCTTTTTACACTACAGTATTCTTAATATATTACACGTTTGATAAGAATGGTATGAGACATTAAGAAATATATTTAAAGTCAATTTTAGAATTCTAACGTTTCAAGTGTAATATAATACACATTAAGAAATAAAACACTCAATGTTGTAGATAATGTACAAAATATACTGCGGCGATGTGAAAATTATTGTAAATAGTCTGTACCTGAAAAAATGTTTTCCTAGCGTTTTTAATGCCAAACGACGTTATTTCTAAGAAAGAATCAATATAATACAACTGTTAAATGTTGTATGCTTGTTAGAGGAACATCATATTAATGATTCCTGTGGAACACGCACTGAATTATTTTACACACATGCGCACAAACATACATACACCTTTTTACGTTGAAATTTGAGAGATAAAACTTGAAAGTTGCATGAGCATTTCTTAATCACCTATATAACTTCCTCCTCAAAAAGTCTATCATCGTCATTCAGCAAAGCACTGGTTTCAGGTAGATCTGCCTCAAGAAGTATGTATTGCTGAAACCATCCCCTCTACAGTGGCCACACATGGAAGAACAATGGAGGCCAGTAGTTCGACATTGACAAGCTCTCTGGTAGTTTTTTTTTTTTTTTTGCAGTTGCAGCTAATAAGATTAAGAAGTTCTTCATGAGCTGGAGCCAAGACACACGTGATAGGGATCAAATGCCCATTTTTCATTTTCCATCTCCATTTAGTGGCATCCTAATGGTTTCCTAGCCAGTGTTGCACTTGTAGATATACACGGAAGAAGTGTTGTCATCCCGAGTCGCTAGTTGGTGGTAAACTGGATAGATCAAATGGGTCTCTTGTTTTGTTTGGAAGTGACAAGTTTACAATAGAGTAAATATCTAAGCTCATTAAGGCGTTTGCATTTTTCACCGTTGTAGAGTGGTAGGAGGAAGTCTTCGCCCACTGATGCAATTTCATCAGGAGTTGCGGATGGTTCATAGAAGAGTCATACTTTTCAATTCAAATTTGTGTTTGAACGCAAAATTTTTAAACAATTATCTTACCTTTCTGGAAAATAGCACTTGTGTCGGTACCAGATACAGCATGCAAGAAGAGTACATTATCTTTTATATCCTCAAAGGCATGCTGCAATTCCGAAATGTTCAACATTTTTTTTTTTTTACATTTCCAGGCTCTAACATATACATGGCATGATTGTTGTTTGCGAGAGCAATTAATAACACTAAGATATCAGTGTCATTTGCAACAACTACAACATACTCTTGCTTCTCTGGTTTGGGATATTGCAGCAGTAACTACCAAAACATCCGCATCTGATGTTGCCTGAAGTACACTAATTCCAGCAACCTCCAAGTTTGATGAAAGTAGTGAGATTAGTTGAATTTTGTAACTAGCATTTCCTAAGAACTCTTCCTGACTTATCGTTGATGGTAAACTTTCTTCCACCTTTAAGTTTACAGAAGTTTCCTATGAGCTTCGACGTATCTGCACTTCATACTGTGTGTTTGGTGCACCATCATATCCGTAAAAAAACAACGGAATTTTTGCATCGTGAACATACATGTGTAACAAATTTTTCACAGGTATTGCCACATGTAGTTCCCTTCTCAGGCCAAACAAGACTGTGAAGTAAAAACCCACCATTGATGGTATAGCTTGGATTTTTTAATGCTGTATTTACACGTGAAACTTCGGATTAAAAATTATTTTAGAGTATATTTCTGAGTCTTCCTCATAGAAACATAATCAAACAAAGCAGGAGGCCATGGTGCTAATTCGTACTGTAGAAGCTCAGCGAAATCATCCTTGCTTTTTACTAAAACGATTCTACTAAACAGCTGATGAGTGCTAACTTCAGCAGTGTCGTTTCGGAAAGTGATGGTTTTATTCATAGAAGAAAGGGGTCTATCTTATCGTGCCGATGTAATTTCACAGTAGAAAAGTTCTTGCCAGTAAGTGATTCCATTGCTTTCTTCGTAACTTCTGTAGCTCGGACACAATTAATAGTCACACCTGCTACCATGTCAGTTGGAACTGAAACAAGTTCATCTTCTGGGCTTGGTGCATAAGGGTTATGATTTTGGAACCAATTCAGGAACAAATGATAGTCTTTACTGTCACGGATATTGCGACTTTCTCTCAACTCTGTGCACTGTTCAGATGATGTAAAATGAAAACCACAGAATGATTATATTTTTTCACAAATATTGACACATTTAGGAAGTACATGAACCCAATTCACGACTGTATTTTACGTGATACCTCTTCCTCGAATCAGGCCACCTGAAGTCTTCATAGACCACATGAGTCCCTGCTCAGTTGCCATATCTAAAGACACATCACACCAAAAATCTGTGGTGTTCGGATAAAGTGGTATAACTCGAAAAACTGAGAAAATTGTGTTAATTTAGGAGCACATTCTACATGTTATGTTCTACGTCTGGATAAAAGGCTATAACTTTAATGGTTATGAGAAGGTAAAAAATTAAATTTGGAAGTATGTTTGTTCCATTATACACAGTAGAACTACGAACTTTCGTCTTCGATTTACACAAAACACCATTTTTTGACTTATACCACTTTACCCAAACACCACAGAAATATGTCACTTCGTCGGATGGTAAAGTAGCCAGCAGATGTAATTTTTTTAGTTCCTCATTATCCATGTGGAGAGAGAGAGAGAGAGAGAGAGAGAGAGAGAGAGAGAGAGAGAGAGAAATCTTCCATTTGTTGCAAATAGAGTCTGGTTGATTTGACGTAAGAAATGTGCCCTGCTGCATGCAAATGAGAAATCATATGTCTGATAGTATTGAGGTTATGTTCCCAATTCTCAGTTCTTTCAGCTCACAGAAAACCTAGGATTAGTTCCACTTGTCGGAAATATTGTAACCCCAACTTTCCAGTTCGTCTGTTACTCTCGGCTATTTCAGATTGAAATTTCATAAGTTCGTTAATTTAGTGTATTATTGGGTTGTTTTTCAAGTCCTTTCCAGAAATTCATATTTCTTACATTAATATTTTTCAAAATTAGTTATGTTATTTCGTTTACTTAAAATAATAAATTGTAACCTGCGACACTCCAAAATTTATCACACTCGTGAATGCCAGGAGTGTATGTGCACAAGAAGTGAACACAAATTCATTATCCATGTGGTATTTTAAATATAAATTTTACCGGAACCAGGTAAACACGACAATATGGTTGAAGACTGCAGGGATGTGAGAAATTACACATTGTCCTCCGACATGGTTAACAGCTTACTTTGTACACGCTAATTGAGATGAATTACATAATTTATATCAATTTTTTTAGAACACTAAGTAAGTAAAATATTATATTTGCGTTTCTAGAAATAGTTTTTAAAACGAGCCTAATTTTTACATATGTAAGAAATAGTTTTGAATAGAAAGAACTTCTCATTCAAAAAATCACTCTCTTAATAGCCGACATAAAAAAAATTAATAGCTCTATAATTGTATTATTATTTCCATTTAGCTGACATTATACTAATAACGTAGTGGACACACTTAATATAAGGCTATACAGCCCACGCCACCATCACTAGAATTAGCAACTATTTTGTATATTACCTGAACTCGTAACTCGGTTGACGAAGGTTTTATCAATGCTTCAAACACAATTGCATTTAGCCTACATGTAGCACTTCTCAAGTATACATTCTGAAATCGTGACTCGACACAACGCAAAAGAATGCACTCTCAACAATGACCCTGTTTCCTCTCATGTGTTTCGTTCTCCTGAATATAGTATATCTTTATTTTTTACTGGCGCACAAATAAAGTGTAAAAAAACTGGCTATTAAAAGATAAAGATAACCGATTCAAAGTGTTGGTTACTAAGCTGTTATAGCAAATTAGATTTATTAGTGTGAATGTTGTTATAGTTTGTATTATATGCCTTACAATATATTAGGCTATATATAATTTGACGTATAAACTAACTCCTTGTCATATTTATAAATCTCTAAAAATGAGCACTGCATTTGCAACACACGTCAGAAAGCTCACAGAGTAGGAAAATGTAACAACATTTTAAACTGTAAAATAATTATAAATCTCCAGTTTAATTTATGGAGACTTTTGGTATGTTAAAAAGGTATGTCCAAGAAACATTTTGTATCAAAAATCATATTGCAAAGAATTAGTTTAGGGTACCCCTATATTTTTGCTTAATATTCCTGGGCTATAAAAGGCATAGTACACTTACAAGATGATTGGACCAGATTGCGTTTTACGCAATAGCGAGCTACGCGTGTCCAAAGTTAACGGACATGGAAGTATGTGGAGATCAGTGGGAATGGCTGGGCAACTCAGTCATGAGTAAACTATTTCCACAGCTGCACGCGTCACACAACTCAATATTTGCGGTGATAGGTTGCTACGAGAAACATAATTGATGCTGGTAAGTACGGTGTAAGGATGCGTGTCGATGAAGACTGTCACTGTTCACATTCAACCACGCCTCACAGTGTAGAAGGCCTATACATTTGTGGTGAAGATACGGCAAACATCACCGGTGACGGCGAAATTAGTGGGATAGTGTTTGTAGTAGGATACTGTTGAAACGTGTGGCAGAGCAGCCATATGCATGTTGACGTCAAACTGTATGCGAGGTGGACTACCACCATCCTATAATGAGCAGAGTTTGCCCATTCATCCCCCTTACCCAGAAAGTAAAGCCATCGAATAAAAACCACTGCAAATGAGTTGAATTCTCACAGTGCTAGGCATAAATACATCAATGTGCCTGTTGTCACGGATTTGCATTGGAAATACTATACACCTACGAAGCGTCTTATTCAAAGATGTGATATTAATTTGCATAATAAACACACGGGGTTTGATGAAAATTTGAACCATGGTGGCCACTCGTCATTGAATTCTTGAAAAGCTTGAATTGTCCTTGATTTTGACATGTCCTTAAAAATCCTGGAAGAATGCTTGAATTTACTTACTTGTCATTGTTTTTTTTATTATTATTATTGGTTTGAAAGTTGAATAATTGTCACTTTGATACATGTCAAGATGTACTTCTATTGAAGCATAAAAATTGATTTTTTTTGTTATATGAACCTGAAACATTGCCAATGTTTACAACATGCTAATAATAACCTCGAGATAATTTGTATTCACAAAGCGGATATTAATACAGCATCTTGGTTTTCAAATACAACGTATTTGGTCGAGTAACCTTGTTCCAACTGTCATGGTACCCGTATTTCACTTTGAAAAAAGAAGAGATACAGTAGATAGTGTGTGTGAGGGTGGGAGAGTTTTAGTGTGTGTGCACGTGTGTGTTCATTGGCAAGTAAGCTCCGCAATAAAACTATTTTACTGTAAGATGTGTAGATCTGTATTAACTTCTCATATGCGAACCAACCTGCAAAAAAATGCAGTGGACACGACATCAAGTAAGCCGTAATATAAAAAAAAAATTATGAAATGTGATTCTTCATCGTCTGCAACATCAGGACCATATTTTGAAACCTTGTGTAGTTAAAGTAACATGTCTGACTGTACATTTGCCACGTTACCATTATCAAACTATGATTGTGCCGCAATTACCAGTCCTCACATGATTGATACATTTTTGTAATTGGAAAAGAAAAAAATGTTACACGGGAGTAACTTGGTGTCTAAACACAGCGTTTTTTTTGTGTGTGATATATTTGGCAAAAATAATGTATTAACTAAAGATTTTTCATAAATTTAAGGTATTCCTAGTAACTATTATAGACCATGTCCGTATAGGAAGTACAGTTGTTCTTTTCTTGAAAATTGGCTTTGTCCCCTTGAAATCCTGGAAATGTTCTTGAATTTAAAAATCAGATTTGTGTGGCCACCATGTCAACTCACAATACTCACGCTAACACGGACGCGCAGAGGAGCATACATTCACACAAAAGCTGTCCCCTGGCACCGCTAACGATAAATTAGTCGGTCTTCACTTCTTACCACGACCGACTGCTAACATCTATCGTGACTTTCTCCAAGTAATACTGCGCGCCGTAGCGTTGGATTGGTCTAAACACTCACCTTTCACGACAGCGATCCGGAGTCTTTTTACTGCTGGGTCGTTACCAATTTTCACATGCGGGAAATGTGGCGGACGTTGTTGTTGGCTAGAGGATTTTTTCGGGATTCTCCCGTTCCCTCGCCTTTGTATCGTGTGGTTCATACTTGACTTACATAAGCCCTCTTTCGACAGTATAAATCACTATATTTTTTTTTCCTTAAAAAAAATACAACTGTATGTCTACCTAACATTTAAATTAATGACTGTTGTAACTAAATCAACGTGTCGCAATGCAGCCAACGGGCCTCTAAAAAACTCCCAGTGAAGATAACCTGTGTTTCTTCGGAACTACAACACAGTTTCGAATAATTCCAGCCAACAAAACTCGATCAGCAGACCTCTTCAGCCACATGTATCGTTGTACTTACATATGTACCCCCAAATATAATGGTGCTACGTTTATAGATAATAGTCCGTATAAACTAGATGAGTGGATATCGGAAAAAACTTAATGGCACAACTGGACCTAATAAGAGTACAAACTTTTATGACATTATTAAATTACTGTTGATTAAAACTTTACAACGCCCATTTTATTGCAAACGAATAAGTAGGATGTGGGGCAAGAGGCTGCACAATTCACAAAAAAAAAAAAAAAACACATTGTGCGCGC
>PNEQ01105037.1:8441-26884 GCA_003012365.1 Medauroidea extradentata
TATTTCATCATGTTTCGGATGTGCTTGTAGTCACGTCGGCCGCCCTCGAAGGGTTAAGACGCAGTTGGGACAGGTATCTATGACGTAGTTTCGGCGGGATTCCCACTATGAGCCACCCGGGCTTTGAATCATCGGCCAGCCCTCAAGGTGTTACGAAACAGCCGCCGACCACTGGCCTCCAGGAACATGGCACGCAACATTATGTATAGTGTGTTAATGTGTAACCAGTTTGAATTAAATTATTTGTGTTTTATATCACTGCAGGAAAATGTTATAAATGGGTTTGTTGCTCGTAGGCTGTGGATGAGCTGTTTGGGGATAAGGAGCATGTAATGGCTCGAATTCAAAGCTGTGGGGCTGAAATTCCTGTAAGCAACGTTGATGACAGCAACAATGCTGAAACAGGTTAGTCAGTGTGATGGCAGTTATTTTATTATTTTTTGTTTATTTATGTCACCCAATGGACTCAGATTGTGAGAAAATTGCTTCTGAGTATAGGGTTCATCAACAATGAATACAGATATACAATACAACATGTACACTATATACAATCTTAGGACTAACAATTTTCAATACTGATTTACTGATTAACTAAAGTTCAGTAGGCTACACAGATCTTGAGTTAATAGATAAAGATCACTGGTCACGTATAATATTACTTGAAAATCAGTTTTACAAATCAGTCATACTACAACTAGACTTACAACCATAGTGAACAGAAAACATAACAGATGTATTATGGCTATATAAGTATGTATCACTTGGTATGCCAGTACACAATTTAAGAAGAGAGAAAATAACTATTTATCCAACTAACTCACAGCCATAATTACCCTACTTATACTAGAAATTCAAACTAGAATTGATTAGGCTATATATGTTATATGTAGCCCCAAACTAACTTGTTCCATATAGCCACAGCCCTGTAGTGTGTTTGTGATCTGTTTGTTTCTTGCTGACCTTAAAAAAAAAAGTATGGGCATGTCACTTTCAGTGATAAAAAAATTAGTGTTTTTACTTTTTTTGCTAAAAAATTAATAAACTCAAGAATTGAAGTTTAACTAGCAGAACACGTCAGATGTAGTTTGAATTGCGAACCCCCTTCCCACGTCTGAACAATTTTCTTCATTGACAGGTACGAGTGAAACATTTTTCCTCTGGCATCACGAAGGGGTGCTCTCTCTCTTGGAGAAGTACGAGGAGATGGAAGAGGAGTTTTACACTGGCAAAAAAAGGCATAACAAAATTTGGGAAGAAATAGCTGAAGCAGTAAATGCAGACAACAAAGGTTTTAGAGTAACAGGCCTGCAGTGTCAACAGAAGATAAGTGGTATGAAGCGAACATACTGGAGCATAAAAGAAACTCATCCATGCCCCAGTGCTAATACTGTCCCTTGGCTTTACTATGAGGTAAGAGAACTTCTAAAAATCTATACATGATTGGAACTGTGTCAAGTAAAGCCTTGTTCATATTCGTGTACATGTAGACTACTGAGCCTAATATATATTAGTTGGCAGTGTGCCTTATAGTTGGCTCTGATATACACGTTATAACAATGAAAAGTAACATGTTATTATGATTTGTCCTCGTGTCCTCGCTGGAAGGCCTACACTAAGCAATATGTTACAACTAACGGCCCAGCAGCTGTTTGATAGCTATCGACGAAACATAATTTTTCTTATTAGTAATTTTTTTTAAAACAATTAAATTGTGTATTTTGACGTAGTTCGTGTAGTTAGATTACTGAATGTGGATGGTCAATCCCAGACCAGCCCCTAAGAAGATAACTTGAGGCATGTTATGTTGATTTAGTTTTAAGATATGTAATTTTGTTATCAGTGCTACAAGACAGTAGAATTTTCTGCTCAGGTATAAACTTCAGATGAAGTATATTGATTCTAATTTAGTTTTATATTTTATTATTAGTACTTATAATCTTTAATTTAATTCATGAAATTATTTTATGTGCATTGTGTAATGGACTGACCAACCGTTTTGGTTAAGCCATAAAAAGATGCTGTGTAGTGTTACATATAAAAATACATGAGTAACCTTCAATAAATTAGGCATGTTGGACTTCACTTTTTCTGATTTTAGCGATTTTCTTTGTAGGCTGCAGATAAACTATTTAATAGAAAACCTCGAGTTATTCCAGCCATCCCACAAAGCTCAAGTCATGGAGTACAGAGAAAAAAAACAAATTCGACACCACCACCTACAGGCGATGATGGTAAGAGAACTGTAAGTTGTTACACTGTAGTTTTTGTTCAGGTTCATTGATGTATAGTACAGCAGCACCAGCACACTTTGTTTTAGACTAATGTTTTAAAATTGTAATAGGTATGAACAACACAAACAGGACGGTAACAGATCCCTGTTTATTTGATATGTAACAAAGTACTGTGCGTTTTCTTACTTCTTTGCGTGGGCCTGTGCAGCAAATATCTAGTAGTGTCATACTGGTATCTATTGTCAATATTTTCAAAAGTACCTATCCTTGTAAAGTGACACTATAAGCACAGCAGATTTTTGTGTTATCTGATTTGTTTGGTTGTTGCTGTTGTAGTTTCGGAGAGTGAACTCTGTCATGCCTGTTGACCATCTGGTGTGTTGCATAAACATGAGGTACTTTTACAGCATATTTCAGCGGCTAACCTTTTAGAGTGATTGCTTTTTAATTCTGAGTTTTTATCCCTTCACACAGGCTGTATTCTTAAAACATAGCTTTTGTGTTGCGGTGTAAATAGTGACTCTACCATCCAGTATCATGTGTTGAAACTTGTTTTCTTTGCCTCTGAGCAAATTTGTGCATTCTGGATTTGCGTTCAGGAAACTCTGGGTTCAATTCCCAGTCCAGCCATTATGATTCTAGTTTTATGATGTTTCCCCAAGTCACTCCTGGCAAATATTGAGATAGCAGATTCCTTTCCCAATTTCCGTCTGTCCGAGAAAAGTGCTTTGTCATTAATAACTGTTTTGCCGAGTAGACATTAAGTTAAGCCCTATCTTATTTTCATTATCTTCTTCCGCTCATACCTACAAACTTTTGTTCTCCTTACCGCAGTGTATAAATCAAGTTACAATTGCAATTAGTTCAGCCATTGTGCAACTATAGAAGTTTCTGCAATAATGAACTAATTTTAACAAAGAAGAAAATTTTGAGCAACTGTGAACTGTATTTATGAAGTGTGTATGTGCAAGTGGATGTGTGTGTGTTTTCGTTGATTTTCAAAGTTTGTCCTAAAATTTATGACTTGTTTCTACAACGTGTTCCTTCTGTATCTGGCCAACAGTAATTAACAAGGTATTCATTTGAACAAGACTTTGCTGCCTGTCAGTCGGCAACTATCTTGTGCAATACTTTTCAAGATCATGGGATTTCCGTATGTGGGACTTTCACTGTTCAGTGCTTGAGAGCTTCATAATCAATTTGGATGACTGTTTTGACTTTTATGGGAACATGCCTGGCATGAAACAAAATTCGCATACTTTATACATATATGCATTCCACTATCATTCATGTTTTCCTGCTGTGTAATCTTCATAATTTTGTAGTTGTAGAGAGTAAGAGATTGTAGCTGGCTTTTAAGATTTGTTCAGAAAAAGTTTCTCTTTAAGACACCATTATCAGTTGGGCCACGGAACCAGCTAAATATATTTTAAGTATGTTCTACATACTGCATGCAATTACCTGTTAATCCAGAGTGCGTTTCCTTGCAAGTGTTATTCCACATTACATTAACTTTCTTCTGCAGTATTCTAGAAAATAGTGTTACACTGCAATTGATCCCAAACTTGCAACTACAGATCTTTTCTCCACAAAAGAAAAACTGACAGTTTAGAGTTTGTTTAATGTTTTGTAGGCCAACATGGCTTATAGTGCGTTGGTGAGTGCATCTCATGAAGTAAATTGTCTGCTTATGTTTACCTCTTTACCTCTGGGATTTTTATTTAAACAGTTTTTCACATTGTGGTACGTACAGTTCTTTGTAAGACTTCGTGTATGTTTTGTTTGTATATTTACTTACTATTTTTCGGAATTGTTGGTTGTATTGCCCAGTTTTTTCACTGGGGTTTTTCAGTTTGCATGGTAACTTATTTTACAGTAGTAGTATTACAATTGGCTGTATGTTGCATTATATTTTATTCCTACACTTATCATACTATATTTCATTAACAGGTAGTACTGACACAAATAAAAAAAATATGTTTCACTGGTCTTACGGTGGAGTGTTCCTACTTTTGGACCAATATAGAGAAGTTGAACACGAATTTTACATAAATAAAAGAAGACACAGCAAGATTTGGGATGGAATTGCAGAAGCAATACGTACCATGGACAGTTACTTGAAACCAACCGGTGTACACTGTCAGCAGAAGATAAGTGGCCTGAAACGGACATATTTAAGCATAAAAGAAAATCACCCATGTCCTAATTCCGATACTGTTTCCTGGCCATACTACACTGTAAGTATCTTACCATCACTCGTGATATTTTTTTATTGTCTGTTGTTTGTTTAGTTTCGGTGATTTGAAAAAGGAGTCGACTATAAAATGTTACAGTAATTTTAATGATAGAGTTCAAATTGACTGTCAACAAGGTTTCTTTTTAGTGCGCATTGACACAATTTATTTTCAGTTAGTGATATTCCATTTATAAAACATTCTCATAAAGCAAATCTTAGAAGTTAAAATGACTTTGAAATTTTTTGACAACACTCCCTCCCAGACATCAGCTGTACCTTCCAATTTTACAGCTTGCAAGTAATTGTGAATGCGGTCTATATTTATAGTCAAATAAACATTTGCCGTGCTTAGACTTGATTTGGCTCATTTATTATCAGAAACTATAATATTGAAGATGTGTGCTTTCATTTAGATGTCATACAAAATGTAGAGTTATAGACTTATACTTTTAGTTAAATATGGTTATATGTTTCAAAATCTCTTTTCATCAAGCTTTCTCATACATGTTACAGTCGACTCCTAATCACCCATGCTAATTGAAGGGTCAGTACCACAGATGAACAAAAATCATGGATAATCCACAACGTTAATAAACTTTAAAAAATTACCTATGCAGCTTGTGAAATTGCTGCCCACTAAAGCAGCTCATTAACTAGTGTTTTTGCAATATTGTTAAATTGATAGTGTAGTGTCATAAATTGGAGGTAGTAGTCTTATAAAATTGATGTAGTATGCTCTCTTCAGACTTGTAAAAATAAAAATTAAGGTTTTACTTTAATAAATATTATGTTAAATTGTTTTCGAAATGCCTATTATAAGCAGCAAAGCTTATAATAGAGTCCACTGTGTTTTCAGAGCTGCGTGTTGATTTTCTTTTTCATTCACATGAGCCATAGGGTGTGTCCCAATCCATTTTCTGTTCTTTGTCTCTCTGCTAATAGTTTCTTAACTCCTTCGCTGCGATATTAGACTGTAGTCGAATACCTATACAAAAATTTCTAAACTGAGACATGCGACTTTAGTCGAACATTGAATTAAATGACTCTGTAAACCATAGATACATTGTTTTATCGCTTAAAAATAACCAAAAATAAACTATTTACAAAAAAAAATATTTTTTGATAATTTTTTACACTATCTTGGCAAAATTAAAAATTTTCATCCCTCAGCAAAAGAGTTAAAGCTATTTAGTATCATGTTTGACATACGTAGTACTAATGTGTTAATCAAACAGCTGTTCAAGTATGTCTAGTTTTTGTTGGTCAACTCTGTAGTCACTTTCCCATCATTGTTGATAAATTTTTTTCACTTATCACTGTGGCACTCTAGGCAGTATCATCAGACAATCCTTATCAATGTAGTTTATAATGTGTAGCAAAGCCCCACCTTCTTGTGTGACATGGCCGCCAAGGTAACATTACGCGTTGTTGTCTCTGGCTCTGAAAATGATGGGTTGGTTCTCATTTCTTTTGTTTGGTGATGAGTTCTGCTATTAATAGTTTTATAGACTGCAATTTTGTTGACGTGGCTCAGAAATCTTCACCAATCAGGGATATATTGTTTGCACAATGTACTTACAACCCCAATTTTGAATGTTTGTCCTAAATGAATCTGTCAGTTGATGCATATTATTGCCACCCACTGAAAATATCAAACTGATCAGATATTGAGGGGGTTAATGCGTTATGAGCGTGCAATTATAATGGGTGATTTTAATGCTAACCTTTAATGTAAGTTCTGTGAAACATGCAAGTTGTGTGACATTTTCAACGTGTAACATAACCTTTTGTCTACTATCTATTACTCATCACATGTACAGTTAAATTTCCCTTGTAAATGTGGTTGTGTCATTAAAGGTAAACATGGTCTCACTTCATGGACAAATGGCTGCTCCTGGCCTCTCTTTTCAAAACTTGGTTTACTTTTCTTACTACTTGCGAACATGAAAATTCTACTCGAAAATCCTAAATTACTGAGATTTAGAAACATGTTGACATAAAAACAATTTGTAAAAAAGTGTATGATGCTGACTTTATTTAATTAATTTATTTTTTGTTTATTTATTTATGTATTTATTTTTATTCACTCCGTAAATATCTAACAGTGCCTTGCAAGACTGAGATATCGAGCACGTCATCTATCTTACATAATACAACTGAACAATAGAGAGATACGGACAGGCAATATAAAAATGGTACAATATGCAACTAACGTTACAAAATTACATAACATTAATATGCGGGATATTTTAAACAAAACACATAATTTATTTTATATTAGTTGTTTAAATTACAGATTTACATATATACGCCTATTTGTATTACTGTACTGCCAAATGGACGAGGGAGCTTTACAGAATTCTAAATGTTCTTCTATAGTATAAAAATTGTGTGTGGTCAAAGGTTTCTTCAGTTTACTAATAAATGAGTTTTTATTGCTATTGCTCAGGTTTTTATAACTTTGGGGCAAGGCATGATTAAGCTTTATTATGTTGGAGAAGGCGCTTTTTTGAAATAACGTGAGCGAAGCTCCTGGTTAGTGTAAGTTTTTACTGGACCTAGTACAGTAAAACCTTTTATAAAGACCACCACTATGTAAAGACCCTGTTCTAGAGAACCACGAGGGGTCTTTGTAACGAGGTTTTACTATAGTGTGGCTGTGTACATTAAGATTTTTAATGAAGATGCTCATATTATGTGTCACAAAAAAAATTGCTTCATATATATGTATACTGGCAAGTAAGTGTTGGTATGCCCTGTTCTTTAAGTAGTTCTCTGCATGAATCTTTAACATTTGTTTGGAGGATAAATATTTTTTTAGAATCTGTATACATTCCCCAGAACAACACTCCATAAGTCATTAATGAATGAAAATATGAAAAGTAAACTATTCGTAATAAATCTTTTCTCTTAATCTGCGATAAATACCTGAGAGCAAAACATGCTGCACTTTGTCTTTTAGACAATTGTGTTACATGTTCTTTCCATTTCAGTTTCTGGTCTATAAGTAACCTTAGGAATTTAGTTGTGGATACATTTTGAATTTGGATGTTGAATTTTACACTTAATTTGGTAGCAATCTTATTCTTTGTAATTAATTGTGTGCAGTTTGTTTTCTCAATGTTAAGTACCAGTTTATTCATTGAAAACCATTCTAATAGCTTTGTAGTTATCTCACCACTTAATGCTCTCATTTGTTTTTGTGATTTGGTTTTAAGCAATAAGCTAGTATCATCAGCTTATGAAACAGTATTGATAGTTGGGCCAAGATAAGAAGGTAGTTCATTAATGTAAATTAAGAAAAGTATTGGCCCATAGAATTACATTCAAATGTAGTGACTACCAAATTCACCTATACTAAGTTGTTTTTATTTTCTAATCTCCAGTGGGTTGTAAAAATAGGGAACAAATTGTAAAATGCTTGTACTGTCAAAATATATGCACATCTTTCAGCTAAATTTCAACGCAATCACCACACATTTTGAGACACTGATCATACTGGTGCACCAGCTTTCCAATACCCTCTGCAAAGAAATTTGCTGCCTGCCTTTTGAACCTCGTTTGTTTAAACATTCTGGGTGTGTCACACATACAAGGTGCATCAAATGTTGTGATTGCAGTCTCTTTTTTTGATGGGCTGCGCATACAGTGGTAGCAAGCAAATTGTAAGCTGGTGCACTGGTACAAGTGTCTCAATCTGTGTGGTGATTTTGTTGGAAAGTAGCAGTAAGATATCTTTTGACAGTAAAAACATTGTACAATTCATTCTTTACACACACACGTGCACACACACACGTGCACACACACACACACACACACACACACAGAGAGAGAGATAGCTTATCAGATGCTGAAAAAAAAAGTAATCCTCATAGATGTAAAATGTAATTCCTTTAATTCACTCATAATCTGTACAACAAGCATGCCCCTTACAAAACTAGATGTTCAACACGTTTCCTCACTCTGGATTAACAGTAGTTCTTGTGTGGTTGGAAGCAAATTGCTGCATGTAGTCAAGTGTATTTTCCTATGTAAATACAACAATACTGAAATAAAATCAACATAAATTTTTTTCATATGATCAATAAACTCTGTCAAGCTGTATAGGTTCCAACTGACTGCACAATTTATCTTGCTGGCTTAATCATCAATTGACGTGTTCAGTGAGGTTAAGCATTTCCCGTCGTTTTCCATTACGCGAGGAAATATACAAATTGGCTGAAAAAAGTGCTCACTTTATTCCAAAGCGGTTCTACTAATATTTGCTTGAAATGACCCAAAATTCTGTTAATTACATTGTAGAATTTTAAAAACTGCAATATTTCTTTGGACTAACATCAGCTAACTCTATATTCTGTTGCCCAGTGTATAACTTGAGTGCAAAGGTTCGCTACTGAATGGTTATATTCAACTGGCATTTAGTATCTTTCAATATTTTACATTTCTAAAATGGCCATGTGGAGAAACTTGAAAATTTAGAGCCTAATTGCTGGGCATGCGTTAAAAATATTTGAGATGGGTGTTCAGTTCTGTAATGCTCTAAAAGCTTCAACAGACAGGTGTGACACTTAACACACCTGAGGAATGATGCAATGCAGCAATATTATGTTACAACAGTATTCCAGTATATCTACCACACAGATTCATGTAGAACTCTCTTATAGTGTTCCCACTTATAACATTTTCCTGATTATAATGCTACCTTCATTTGGTCCCTAAAACTAGTTTGTAATAGGATATTACCCTCTTATAATGTTTTCCCATTTATAATGTAGAAATTTGACTGTCCCTTGAGAAACATCATAATAGGATTCTACTGTAATATGGATTGGGTTGACTGGGAATAGAGGGAGCTGGAAAATACTATGTTAAATTCATTGAACTACGTCTGAGTTTTGCAGGGACAACAATGCTTGTAATACTGAAGGGTTTTTGGGAGAAAACAAGGAATGTCCACTTTTTTCCAAAGTTGGGCTAGTGGTGCCATCTGTTAGAAGTCAAAAGATACTTATGGATGGCCTAAGAGGCATCAGGAGAAAACAAGTGCTGTCACAAAAACTATGCTGGTGAAAATATTGTGTGTCAGGAGAAAACAAGGGTTGTCCATTTGCCGAGTAGATGAAAGGTGAAAACAAGGTATGTCCATTCACAGCGCTAGTTGTGTATTGTGGAATTAAAACATTTGCATACAACTACTTCATACACAGTGTTTCTGTATGATGTTGTGGAAGCTACCATAGATTGTTATTAAACCAAAACTAGTCAGTCTGTGCTTCATGTGTCTTTGTAAACAAGTGGAATATTGATTGTTAGTAAACGGAAACAGTTTCAGTTGTATCAGTAATGCTTTTAGTAATAAAACTTACAACACTTTTGTGAATATGGCTTCGGAAAATGTTGGGACAACGGAAATGTCACACAAATGTAAACACAGTGGCCGTATGATTTGATTTAATTTGATTTGATTTGATTTATTGACAAGACATATTATACACAATTATCACAGATACTCAACTAAATTTGATCCCATGGAGCAGAGCTCGAGTAGGGACCTTGTATGAAGTTATGAAGAAAATTCGTCTTCAAAGCCATGAGCAAGGTGAATTCTGTGACTGTAAAAGGGAGTGCACTAAAAGGATTAGTATTTGTAGTAGACAAGAAATTTTGAATAAATTTAATCTAATGAAATTGCATAAAGAACAGAATTCGTACTTGTGCGGTTTGATAACGCTTGTGCCAGTTCAGCGATGTAGATCACGAAAACCCGAAGATGAGGCACAATATCACGACTGTTCATACAAATACGCTATTCATGTCAAAGACGAGACTGTATACAAAAAGGTTGTGGTTTGTAGCAAATTTTACATTGCAGTCCACAGCATAACAAAAGGGAAATTGGAATTCTTTAAAAAAAAATTGAAATTAACAGGTCAGTTACCAAAAGAAAATAGAGGAGGCAAGAACTACAGAAAGCTAAGTTCCACCATTGTTAAGCATGTGCATGAACATATTGAATCATTTATTACAGTTTGCATGATAACAAACGAAGAGTATACTTACCAGAAGATTTAAACATGAAGAAAATGTTTGAAATATACAAACTGATTCATTCTGATGACAAATATCTTATCAAAGCTACTAAGATATATTCAAGAACCATTTCAGCATAAGCTTTGGATACCCAAGTTCTGATACTTGCAGCCAATGTGATCAGTTCAAAGCACAAGTTAGTGCACTAAAGAGTGATGGAAAAAACTATGACGGTGACCTCCGAGCTTTAAATTTGGACAAAGAACTTCACTTACGAAGAGCTCAAGCATTTTATGACAGGACGAAGAGTGAACGGATCAGAGCCAAGAAGTGTGATACTGTGGAAGCTATAGCAATGGATTATCAGAAAAACATTTCTTTGCCACATATTACAACCAATGATGTCTATTACCGTAGGCAACTGTCCGTATACACCTTTAACATACATATTCTGTCAAACAGTAAGTATTACTTCTACATATATCCAGAGTTCATTGCTAAAAAGGGGTCAGACGAATTCTCTTTGATTTTATTGTGAATCACCTTCCAAGAAGTGTTGAGCAGGTGGTCAGAATAAGAATTACACCATTGTACGATTTATCCATATGGTACATGTTGTCAAAGTTTTGAAATCAATAAAAGTGACATTTCCAGTTCACGGACACTCATACTTGGAATGCGACAAGAATATGGGTGTAATTGACACCAAATGGCATATGGAAGTCCCTGCAGACTGGGAAGATTGTATTGCCACTGCTAGAAACAAGCCAATGCCATTCAAAATAATCTCTGTTGAGCAATCAGTGGTCACACAGAGGTCGGATCTTCTCAATGAAAAATATGTGAAGAAGTGGCCATTTGCCATGCAGAAAATGAAAGAAATTGCAACTTCAGACAATCCCCCTCGTCTGATTCCACACAGGGAGACAGACGTACATTGGACACATGCTGCAATCCCCCATCATCCCTATTCAAAAATCATTGCTGTCTGATGAAAATGTAAAACTAACGTTTAGTGATCCAAATCACATTTTTGAGTTACCAGCACAGAAATACAGCAAAGTACTGCCATTAAGTAAGGAAAAGTATAGCAATGTAGTCTTCCTTTCCAAATTCTGCAAGAAAGTGAAAACAAGAATTTCTATCTGCGTTCAGAACATGTGTCATAAACAAGAATTTCTGTCTGCAATTAAGCGTACACCATGTAAACATAGTGCCAGTCACGGTCGTAGAAGTACAGGTCTGGACACTCGCCTATCTACCAATGATAAGGAATTGACCCCTCTATGGCTGAAAGTGCCACTAGCAATGAAGTGTTGTTTTAACATTGCAGTATAGCGTCGTACTAGCTGTTCTCCTAGCAGCTCCGATGCGAGTTTGCTCCTTGTAGTCCCATTTACGCAATGTTAAAACAACCCCACAGTGCCAGTGGCGCCAATCAGTCATAACGGGGTCAATTTTCAACTCCACTGTCCAGACCTGTACCTCTATGGCTGTGGTACCAGTGCTGCACATTGTCCTATGTTTGCAAAATTTGACTTTTCTGAAGGGCTGTTTCCTCGATGCTCATCTGTTTGGTGTTATTTGTATTGAAAAACAGTGCTTTTAGTTTTAGCATTACAAAATATTATTATTATGTCTGAAAACATTATTATTATGTCTGAAAACATTACTATTATGTCTGGGAAGTTTATGTTATTCATTCTCATTGTTGGACATTTCTGGTATTCTGCATACAAGTTTTGACATTTTAATGATTAGAAAGACAACTCGGGTAAAAATGTGAGCTTTAGTATTGTGTCTATGTTATATTACGAACATTTCCTGTATCATAATGTAAACCACTTGTTATATTGATAGTAAAATAAGAAGAGTTAAAATAATCAGTTTAAAACACAATATGGGTAAGATGGACATTCCTTGTTTTCTACAGAAAAATAGTAGACATTCTGTTGCTTTATAATTCAAAATTTAGTAAACCTGTGAGCTATGAAATTGTATCTATGTTATATTATGAACAAATACTACTGCATATAATACACATATTTAATATTTGTAATACAAGGATAAGAGTTCAAGATAATCAGTTTTCAACTTTAAATTTCAATTTTTTGCAAATTCAATTAAATTTTATTGCAGAGACAAATGAGTACATCATTTGTGATACAATCGTCAGCAATATTACATAACAAAATGTATTTTCAAGTCATACAATAATCAACAAAACTTATCTCCAAAAAGTCACTAATCTTATAAATACAGTTCTCTGTAGCAATCTGTTATATTTTTTCAAAGTTAACTGTTTAATTTCCAAAGGAAGAAAATTGTAAAATTTAATTGACATGTAATAAAATGTTTTTTTTTTTTTTTTTTTTTTTTTTTTTTTTTTTTTTTTTAGTTTTATTATAATTACATCTAATAAATTCTAGCTTATTACTATGTCTAGTGTCATAACTATGGGTTGATCCTAATTCATCATAAAGATGAACATTTTCCTTAATATAAAATAAACAGTGAAGTATAAAAATAGCTTGAACAGTCATAATACCAAGTTTAATAAAACTTAATTTACAATGACCATGAATTGGAAGACCACTCATTAATCTAACACATACTTTTTGTAATTGTAACAGTTTATTTTTATCAAAGTCTGATGACCACAAAGCAGCGTGCCATAACATAAATGACTATAAATATGTATAAACAGTGTAACATGGACATTCCTTGTTTTTACCCCCGACACCCTTCGTATATGTTCTGAATGCATCGTGAACATTTGTTGTGTGATACAGAATAGTCTGTCTCATGTTGGTATTCCATATTTTGACAATTCACTTCTTAGAAGTGAGGTCTGTAAACAGGATTGTGTAGACAGAGCTTTACCAGGAAGCTAGGTAGGTTTAAAGCTCCAAACAATGGAACTGCCATATACATTTCTCAGAGGAGAAATGTCAAAATATGGAAGAAAAGTTGCACGAGAGAGGCTATATTAGCAGTTCATGGTAAATTCAGCATTTTTTAGGACACTCCCGACATGCACTTAACAATAACAAAAAACATTTTATTATTGTCTAAGACATCAACTATTGATAATAGTGATATTTTGTACATTCACTTGTATTAGTTGTTTGTGTTAAAGAGTAACGGAAGAATTTAAATTGTTTGGAAGGAAAAGTTTATCAAAGACACTATATACCGTTCACAAACAAAGGGATGTTAAGAAACAATTGTTACAGAAAGGTTGTGTATGCTGATGTAATAATGTACTCAACCCAATTATTTTTAAAAACCTGTTTTCGTGTGCTAATGTAACAGTAGATATAATTTTTTTAATACCATTATGTTGTAAGCTCTCTGTAATGTGTAAATTTCTGCTGTCTAGGTTGTTGATGAAATATTTGGCAAGGGACATAACTCGAGCCTTGGAACGTCTTTCAGTGATAATGATGGCAATCCAAAAATGTGTAAGAATTTTATTATTAGTTAGTTATTTTTAATGCCTAACGAGTATTTTTTTTGTATTAAAAATTTAACTAAACTTGTAATATTATAACATTCCGCTGCTCGACGACTGAAGATATCACAGTAGATATATTACGTACAAAACACTTCCAATTTACCTATCTCACACTCTGGGTGATAAGATAAATAAAATGGACAGTTATGGCACTCTCTGGTATTTCACAGTAATATAAGAAACAATTATACCTTTTGATCCATATTTATTGAAGAAAAACAGAGTAATTTTTACGCAGCATATAAAAGTAGTACGACCTGAAAGTGGCATCGTTAAGTTAAAAAAACAGCACAGTGAAAACTTTGCTACTTAACTTATGAAGGTGGCAACGTCATCCTTCCGAACGCTCTACTTGTCTCCGTACACTGGCGGAAATTATTTAAATAGAGAAACAGGTTAAAAGTTTATGAATGTTTGTGCTGTTTATTAACCATCATACACCATTAAAGTATAGCTGATATGATTTTCATGTTGAAGCATTTTTAATGGTTGAGACACAGTATTTAAATGAAATTACTTATTTCTTTGTTCTGTACAGCATTATAAAATTATTACCGAAGAGATAGCTGTCGTAATCATCATTTACCCTTAAAAAAACCTATTTATATTGAAAAGATTTTTGTATGAGCGTGTAAAGCTGCTGCTCAGTTTGGCTGTGTCTCTTTGCGAGACCACTTTTATATGACTGGACTAATCAGAACAATGTTATAGTGCGACTGAAAGTCTGTGGCTTGCAGGTAGAAAAATATGTAAGAATTTACATCATTCAATCAGTTAAGTGGACATGTACTATAGTGTTTTGAAATTAATTAGAATCTCGCTAAGCAGAACCTTGCTGATACAAACATCTGGATAATCTGAACATGGCCAGATCTATGGGATGGCAAGGGGGGCATGTGCCGGGGCGGCAGTCTATCCAAACAGGCCTAGGTCTCAATTTGTTTGGATTAGCACGACTGTACAAGTAGTTATGGAACTGCTTAGTGAATGTCTATATATTGTGGATCACATACTGTACCCGTAACAACCACTATACATTATATATACTTGGCACTGAGAAGGGAAAAAGGAGCTAAATGGTTATTCCTGTTACTTATCATAGTACTTGCATTTGGTATGTGTGTAACTTTATGTGATTTTGTCATATTGGCATTTTACTAATCTGCTGTGTATTAGACATACATAAGAAGTCTTAATATATATATGTGTATATATATGTATATGTATATATATATGTATGTATATATATATACAATATATATATATGTATGTATGTGTGTATATATATATATACAATATATATATATATAAAAACGCTGGTGTTGGGAGACATGATTGTGACCTGAGTTTTAGCGGCTCTGCGGTGTTCTGGATGTGACCGTGACCAGTCCTTCATTTATTTAGGCTGGAGGTCATAAAAGTAATGCTAGTGGTATAATAAAATCCACGGTCAAATGGCCACTGTATAATGGACTTGTGTACTATGCTTGTAATAAGAGCGGAGATGCTCAATTACTGTAACTTTCCAATTTTAAGAAAATTGATATCTTTCTTAACTATTTTGGTAGATGCGTTTAAAATTATTGTATATTTACAACATATATGTGCAGACATGTCCTGTAGTTTAGTAACTGGAGAAATTTGCTGTGTAGGTTTTAGCAAGTTAATTTTTAATTCATAATTACTGTATTTTACATAGTAATTTCTTGGTGAACAGATGTAAGAAACATCGTCAAACGAAGTTCCTTCAAGTGGCCTCACGAGGGCGTTCTCTTACTTTTGAGAGTGTTCCAAGAGAAACAACAGGAATTCTTTTCGGGGGTGAAGAAAAACTGCAAGATTTGGGATGAAATTGCAGAAGCAATACAAGCAAATAGTGAATTAAAACCAACTGGTATTCAGTGTCAGCAGAAAATAAATGGTCTAAAACGAATGTATGCAGACTCAAAAGATAATAGTTCAGATTCTTGGCCATACTTTCATGTAAGTAATTTTAAGTAGTCTGTACAGTGTAAGTTTGCCTAATTTTGACATTTATCTCAGCTTAAACAGGGTTGCCGAGAACCTGTTTACCAGGAAGTCAGGATGGTTGAAAGGTCAACACTATGGAGTTGTCAGAAAATTTTCTCAGAAGAAAAATGTTAACAATTAGCCAAACTTATACTGTACTGACTGTATTTTGGCCATGCAAATATGTCTTAGTTGATAAGCAAATGAAATTACCAAATTTTGAAAAAAAAATTTTGTGGGTGTATAATTTTTCAAAGGGTGTTTTAAGTGCACCTTTACATTAAAAAAAATATTACTTAAGGGCTGCGCGTGAGAGGCTCAAAAGTGACGGAGCAGTAAGTTCAACCTTGAAGAGTGCATCATTTGCAGCATCGCCTCAATGAGCCAGGCTGTAAAATAGCGTGCAAGGTTCCCACCGAACTGTTTTTACTATGGGACATTAAGCTATGACCATATAATTTTATTGGTGGAAAGTCTGCAACTAAGTTCAGTGCAGGTCGCAACCTGAGTTTGACGTACATCCGGTTAGTACATTTTCAAGTGCGGCAGTCTGAAAAGGCCATTTTTAGCCATGTTGGAGGGCTTAGAAACAGTGTTTTTAATGAGCATGGTGTCTTAACAATAAGGTTCCGACCTTGTCTGAAGTTTATTTTCTTTTCGTACGTTGGCACAATGAATGCACTTGCATTATTTTTGTAAAAAAAAATCTGTTTACGAACATACTGCAACACTTATGAAGGGTGGGGTAGGCGGCCGCCTTAAGAGACGTTCTCATGGGGAAGACTGACGCCAGTTGAGCGCTTTGTGCTTAGAGGCAATGATGCAGAAGTGAACAAATAAGAGTCAGACTTACAACCCGTGGCCGATCAAAGTCATCGTAGTCCAATAGTGTAACAGTATCTTATTATTGCACGTGTCAGAAACCAAAGGATTGAACTACAGAAACCAGGAAGTATTTTTCTCATTAACTTTTAAGGGACTGAGTGCCAGTGCCTTAAAAATGGCATTTTTATCCATATTCAGTATCATATCCAGTATGTTTGTCTCTCTAACATGTGATAGGTAGAGATGATGGTGTATCACGAAAATTTTTTGTGTCAACATACCCTTAAAACCGCTGTAGTTTCTTGCAACGTGAGTGATTGGGTTACCTACGTCTGACGCAACATGGTTTTCTGCTGACCTGTACCAGGCATGAAATTTTACAATAGCGGGATTCTTATTGGCTTAAGTCAAGTACGGTAACAGCTGCAAGTACGAGTGAAAACCAGTAATATTTTCATAAGCTGAACATATGTTGAAACCCAGAAAAAAAAAAAACAGGCAAGATTTCCTGCGGTAAACCATCATCTATAACGATAGGACTAAAGTAAAAAGTAGCATCTACACACATTTTTAACGCTCCCAGTTTTTCCATAGGAGCATGCCAAAGTCAGAATTCGCAGGTTAAGGGAATATAGTAATAACAAAAACCAAGTGTCTTGCTCAAATGAAATAATTCACACTGAAATTAGATATTATGGGCAATATGCTAAAATATTTAAGAACACACAGCAGCCCTTTTGTATTTTCAAAGAATTGCCATGAAAAAGTAAATTGTTATCATTTTCAGATTTTTTTAAAAAAAGTTTTTATGAATCACATTGTGTGTTTTTAAATATTTTAGCATATTACCCATATTGTCTCATTTCAGCGCAAATTATTTCATTCATGTAAGATACGTTGTTTTGTTATTACTATGTTCTAGTAACTTGCAAATTTTGACTTTGTCATGTCACTATGGGAAAACTATGAAAGTTAAAAAAATTTTACAAGTGGAAAATATAGTCACAAGTAAAGTTAATAAAGCGATCACTATATATTGTGCAAATATAAAACGTCCTTAAAGTGCCATTGTTAATTCAGGAAGCGAATAATCAGCTTGTGTGGTATATTTTGTGGCACGAACTGTAACTACAAGCTGTATGCTCAGTGTGTAGAACATACATGTAAGTGTCAAAAATATATTAATGACATTTGTTTGTGTGCGTCATAGATCATGGATGAGATATTTGGCAGCACGGACAGCATACCAGCTCCTGCCATTGCATGCAGCACGGGTCCTGAAATGCAGAAGGACAATATTTATTCATCATCTAGTGATGATGAGAATGATACTGGAACATGTAAGTTTTATATGTTTACTTATTTGAAAATCTAGTTTTTATATTAAGTAACTGTAGTATAGTCTGTACAGCCCCCCTTTGCACTATTTTGACAGATATGTAAGTAGTTCCTTGTAAACAAACAGACTATGTATCCATCCGCCACCATGTGCTTACCACCTGACTGTCAAAAACATGTCATTTTCATTGCATTCTAAAAAATACAAATTTAAAATGTTTCTGTGATCCATAGATAAATGTCTTCATCCTGAAAA
>PNEQ01105038.1:0-26818 GCA_003012365.1 Medauroidea extradentata
TGCATATACAAACAGGCCCAAAGAAGTATTTATAAAACGGCAGAACAAGAGACTATACAAAGACGAGCGGCCACGTGCCGATGAGTAAACAGGCTTCAAACGGAAGGCGGACACACACAACACAAAACGAAAAAACGTGATGGAACACCGCTACTCACCCACGTGGCGATACGGCCCAAATTTCCAAGCACTCCACAACTACCAATCACGTACGCCACATATCCGACCAACCTTGAGGACACAAAATACTTGTAGAAACCACAAGTGTTTTCATTCTTCTCTTCTCTCAATTCGTACGCAGACGTGTGAAATACGTACACAACTTTTCGTAACAACACAACTTTTCGTAACAGAGCATTGAGGCCTCACACCGTGAATGCAGTCGGTATTTAAAATATGTAACGCCAATTCACACAGAAAGAACATTTAAACTACGCGTGGAGGGTTGGTATCTTCAATTCTTCCGCGGATGTACGAGACGCGAGTGGATTCTATGAGACATGAACTGTTTCTTGACACCGAGCGTTCCTGTATGTAACACGTGCATGGTAGTCAGTCACTTATTGCATATTATGTGAAACATAAACATAAAGTTTATACGAAACGAAGCGAAGCACTAATAATCCGACCCGGAGGACCAAAATGTTACGTATTGAAGGTTAACTTTCGTATAGAGAGACATATCAGTGCTTGCCGCGTTACTTAAACTTACCGCGACGCCATCTTGAGATCCACTGCTCTTCTATGAGAGCGCGCGTATCTGCCGGAACAGATATTCATGCGCCCATCTGGGAAAGAGTCCCGTAGTGCAGGCACACACCACAGGGCACGCAAATATTACTGAACAGTTGTTGTTCAGTGAAGATCGTGTTGCAATAAAACATATACCAAGCAGTTATGTAGTATAAATAAGGTTAGCAGTTACAATAAATAATTTTTAACTTGCAATATTCATGTTAACACAAGTTTGGCTTAAAACCCAGGAGCCACAAAACTTACACTAAATGGAAATTTAACAAGAATGTGAGCTGATTATGCACTTCTTCAGGCCGTGAAAGTATGTAGTTGTAGTTTTTATGAACATAACATCCACCATTGCACAATGTCTACACCTTCAAATTTACAAACTAAAAAATTATTTTGAAAACCAGCATAATGTCTGAAGTTAACTTTTATAAATTTTTGATCCCTCCAAGAGACAGGAGATAAATAAGGTAAGCTGTTGCCTCCTGTCTAAAAAACTTTGACTTCGAGCTGTAAATTCTTGCCGGCCTGGTAGATTATATGGTCGAAGGTTAGGAGAGAAAGGAGCTAGAGTTGATGCAATGGTTAATTCCTAGTCGGTAAATTTTGTAATAAATTGTAAATCCTGTACTGCATTCATTAAATTGTAAGTTGTATTTTTGTAAATTTTCTAGACAGGTTATCTTATCATAGCATCTATCATTCAGAGGCATGCTTTTGTCTTACTATTGTCATAAATTTACATTTTGAATATTACAAGCTTTCCTGCAAAATGTTACGAAAATATGATTACAACTAGAGGTATTTTGCAGAAAAAATTGAAATTTTAAAATGTTATGATGGGGAGTACCGTGCTGCCCAACAAATTTGCCTGGACGCCAGTTGTGATATATTTATAGACCACATGTTTCCAAGCCTTCCCGCCAGTACCACCCCTTCCCTTGCCTCTCCTGCTCCACACTGTGTGCACAGGTTCCCCCTCCCTTTCCTTGCCATCCGTTCTCCCTTCATGCTGGCACGAGGGTAAGACTTAAGTTACTCGTGCAGCTCGGGCCGAGCCACATACTGTTCTCCGTGAACGTAACACGGTAAGACGGACACTGCTGTTGCAAACCGTTGTCTTCGGGTCTGTATCCTTCCCATGTCTTTGCTAATATTGAATTTGGATAGGTGATTCTTGTTACATTTACATGTTAATTTGTCATTATAATCAAAAGGACCCAATATACTATATATTTTTTGTTAAGAATCTTGGATTTTTGCTGATCCTTGGATCTTACAACTGCAGGGTGTCTACGGAAATTATCACAAAAAATTCCTGTACAATTCCCATACATTCCTGTACAATTAGTAGACAAACTCACGTTTACCTGAATAGTCCAAATTCTTGCAGCGATAAAACTACAATAAAGTTGTGGAAAATATGCCAAACCTATGACAATAACTTTACATATGAGTAATCTTACACAGTACGTAAATGCAAGTTATCAAATTTTAAATTACTGCAGATTGGCTTCTGTTCATTTCCTTAAAATATTTTGACACTGTTGGAAAATTTTTACCAACAAGATATTTCCTACTGGTAGAATTAGAATTATTCTTCACTCACAATTGTTTGAAACAATTGAAATCAAATGAAGAAATGCATGAAAATTAAATAGTAATAAACACAAACTATAATGATTTACATAAACATCAAAAAGTTCAACAAAGCTATTTCCACTTAAATGTAACTAGGCATACAATCTTTGGAAATATTGCCTGTTAGTGCATGTAAATTACTAGTTTATATATATATATATATATATAAAAAACACCCACTCACACACACTTATAATTACTAAAAATTTGCATCTTGTACATTCACTAAACATATGTAGTTTTCAAGTTCTTTCAAAGCAATTAAGAACACATTGCCAAATTACAAATGACCTAATATCCCTATTTCTGTTTTCAACTAAGTGTTTCAACACCCTCACAGAGAGTGCAATTTAAACCCAAAGAATCTACAGTACAGTATTACCAAACAAATGTAATCTAGTGGTGATGAGCTATTCATATTTTACTCTGAGAAACTTATTTTAGAAAGCTGAAGTTCAGCAGATTATTTTGACATAGATCGGCCGATACGTTTTACATAAAAATATTATTTTATCGGAAATACTGTATAGTGTCACACACCATCTGTAACTATTTACAAAAACAAATACAGTCAACTCTCAATTATATGACCCCGGGAATAACGACCCTTTTTCCAGAAACCATGGAAAAATAAAGAAATAAATTCCTGAAAAAATTTTAATTCAAAGAAAATAGCAGAAAAAGGCATTGCATTTATTATGACCGCAAATGGTTGCAGTTGTTTCTCGAAATCTGTACTGCCGCACACGGCGTGTTTGTTTTAGGAATATATGTTGCTGTCCCTTCCTCCCGCGCGACATGATGGCCAGCCAGCCGGACCGACGCCTCTTCCCATCCCCGACCATGGTCGTAGAAGAACAGGTCTGGACACTCGTCTATCAACCAATGTATTTTGCTTGACCCCCTTGTTGTTTGGCTGTAGTTCATCAAGTTACCGAGAATGTTGTACTTTTTGGCGCTTAATTCGACCACTTTTTACTGTTGTTAACATTCTAAAGTAAATAAAGATTTCGGGAGCCTTGATTTAAAATTGTGAGCAAAGACAAGTATTTCATAAAATGATAAAAAATACGGTTTGATAAATTGTTTACCTTAGTAAGACCGCCCAGATGACAGCGCCGAAAATGTATAGCATTATCGGTAACTTGGTGAACTGCAGTCAAACAACAAGGGGTCAAGTTTCCAGGCGAGTGTCCAGACATGTTCTTCTACGGCCGTGTCTCCAATGGGTTGGCCAACCACTCCAATAAGGCCGTGCGCGTCTCGTAACTTATTTGCCACACATTTCTCGTGCCCTTGGACATGGTAGGCTGTCTTTGTGCCTGTGATATTACGCTTATACGTCGTGTGTATTTAAGCTTTGTTACAGTTTCCGTTTTGCTAACTAAATGCAATTAAATATAATTACCATCATGTCATTTAATGATATATACACAATAATGTTTATAAATCATTGTTTTAACAAGTGAAAGCAGGACAGTTCATATTGACACTACCAAACGTTGGGTGCCGTGCATGTCTCAGATATGCGTGGCATCCAGTAGTAGGACGCTTGACAACAGCACATCTGGTGTGAGTCACTAGTCCACACGTGCACTCGCGCCCACACACACACACACACACACATGCACACGCAATCGGCTTGACCGTAAATAACAGCTATGGATACACTTGTATACTTCCGTGAAAAGAAAATATGAAACAGCATTGTGTAGGTTTAAAGCTGTTCTCTGATTGTGTTACCCACGTTTATTAACAATGATCAACATCTCGATGTTTGTGATTGTTTACTGTTGGTGAGCAAATTGAAACTGAGTATCCAATCCCTCTCCATGCACATTGGTGAAGTGAGTACATAACTCGTGCACAGAGTAGATTCACTATACTAGCAGATTATTTTCACATGGCCGGCCGAGCTAGAGAAGTGAAAGATTGAACTGCAAAACAAAGGAAGTAGTCAAAAGTGGCACAACTGACATAGACACAACGTGTAAATACAGTATGTTGTTTTTGAACTAACCAGTTTCCAGATGGGTCCTTGTGCACACAAATTATTGTACACATATGTGTAGATGCTCGCTGCCAAGTCAAGGTCACAGGACGCAAACAGCTTTCTCAAAACTATGTTTGGGCCCAATATGTCGAAAAAAAGTCTTACATGTCAACCACGACATACATTCATTCAGAATGTATGTGCCTATTGAAATAAATTACTATTCCAATCTACAACATTGCGATAGTAGATTGTAAATAGTTTCGAAACGCCTACATTACTGGCACTTAATTTATGTTGCCGACGATATTCATGTTTCTCATGAATTCATGCTTCATGTTGAGCTACAGAAAAGTCGTATATGCACGTCCAGAGCATAATTTATTCACAATATGTCATTCTATTGAAAAATATTACTACTTCAATAAACTTTATCGTGGCTTTCTTGCAAATAACTTCCAAAAATGGTCTCACCACTAGATGTCAGCCTCTTACCGTAAAATGGCAAATACGTTGGGCTGGAAAAAGATGACATACTGTACCTAGGTCAATAGAACAGAAAAAAAGATTGTCCTCACCATGCCCATCTTCTCCAGTAAGGATTAACTGGCCGTCCTGGTTCAGCGTTGCTTCCGTTACGTTGCTGAGGTCGACAGTTACCCCTCCGTCAGCTTGCGCAGAGGCCACTTCAGCCAGTGTCTAAACAGTCCAAACAACATACAGCTGTTGCTCCAGTTCTCAGAATAAAACAATATACAAGGCTTCTAACAAGCTGACCCTTTACAAGCACTCCCACTATGTATAACTACTTCAGTGCAACTTGTTCTTTTCTGGTTTCTATAAGAAATTTATTTTACTAGGTGCAGTACATATCATTCTGGTTGTTTTCTAACTGAAGAACATCATTACAAAATTAAATAAACAAATTGTTCCCATAAGAGACAGGCTCTTCACATGGGAAGTAAGTAGTAGTTAACAATATGGGTTAGCTATTACACTGCCAAATGAGATGCATCCCCAACAAAGTCGACTAGATAGCCCTTTCATAGAATTTGGATATGGCTAAAGCAGTACACTTTCACCGGCACCTTATCACACACATGCCTCGTTAAAAGACACAAAAGCATTACAGCATCTTGTTAGGACACAGCAGTACATGCCCGGTGATGTGTGTCGTCAATGCCCTTTTCACAGTTAACTTGAAGGTGCAAGTTAGGATAAAATATGGTGTTGGGCGACAGAATTGTGTGACAATAGTCCGACAGGCAGAGAAGTTACTTGCTGCAACACGCATAGCTATGGTTTCATCAAAATAGTTGTGAAGGCATTGGTGGTGGCATGACTAAAACGGTAATGTGTCTAAAGTTTTCTAATCATTACAGACAATGAGTGTCAAAGGTGCTTTGCCAGCAGTTCAACAACAGTTTATAAATGGCGTATACTGAGCAAGTCGGATCACCAAGAGGAGCTAGTAAATTTATTTGTGGTGTTGCACTTTTGAGCAGAGCAGCCTGCAGCACAACAGTAGCGCATTAGCACACCAAGTTGAGTAAATGTTTGAAACAGGGAAACAAAGGCCGCTAGGCAACTAATTACATATTAGAATTAAATAGAAACATGTACTCACAGAGTATCATGGAGGTTGACAGCTACACACACGAAACAGACGACGCATTTTGCGCGGAAGCGTGAATCTCTATGTTTTGCCACACCATGCGCAGTAGCGATTCGCGCAAAATGCGTCGTCCTTTTCGTGTGTGTAGCTGTCAACCTCCATGATACTTTGTGAGTACATGTTTCTATTTAATTTTAAGATGTAACAAGTTGGGTAAATGTGATACATGTGAACAATGGGGAAAAAACTGACACAATTAACTACTGTTTAGTCCGTCAGTTACTTTGAAATACGCAAAGAACGAAGTAGAGAAATAAACAACTTACAGGCACAGATGATAGAAGAAGACTTCAGAATACGCATTTATCTTACATAAACACTCAAGAACACTGCATCAGTGTTAGTAAGTGTAAGGCAGTCTATACATTCCAGGGCCTTACCACTATAAAGGGAAAGTGCTTGTTGGAAAAGGAACAAGGCAGTTGCACCGTGGTGGCAGCAGCGAATATCAGCTAACCCAAACACACGGTTTATTCAAGCCCAGTCAGCTGCTGGCTCATGACAGCCTGGTTGGAGAACAAGGTGGCAATGATAGGCCTAGAGGAGCCTGCGCATTGTTCCAATAGTACCCCCCAGTCACAGATGTTTAAACATGACACAGTCAATCCAGCTGTCATATAAACAACCATATACACACACATTTGATTTAGCTTTGCCTACCCACCCCTGCAACACCATTCTGATGGCAAGCAAACAAGTACAGGATATTGTGAATATTAGACACTGAGGTCCAGGGCATCTTAACCCTTTAACTGCTGATTTTAGTTATGTCTAATAGATCCCTCTGTGCTGAATTAAAATTCACAAGCAATTATTATTTTTATTTTTTTTTCGTTTTATTTAAATTTTTGATCAACTTTCTTATTTTGTAAAAATTAAGAAAAAACTGTGCCAAAATTTAAATTGTTAACTTTTACTTCTTTTAAACAATTTATTGCATAAATGCTGTATGATGTAATCCATGTTTGTAATATTTGTTTGTTATTTTTAAATTTTAATACATTCAAATAAAATAAAACAATAATGTTTTAATTAGGATTAAATAATTGGAATATTTAAATGGTTTCATCTATATTTCATACAAAAAATTAACATTAAGTTGTGCATACATTTGCAAATATCTAACAGATTTTTACAGTATGTTTTATGTACTAACACCTATTTTATTTTTCTAACTGTACCAATTTCTTTCAATGACAATATTTCGTCTATTGTACAGGCTGTCATATGTTTCAAACAGTGGAAAAAGAAAAAATCTGTTCAAGCTGTCAAATAAGATACTTTTAATCACACACTGTAGTAAACTTTTCACATATTACTAGATATTTTTTTCCTTCAAATTTTGACAAAAAACCTGACATTTTTAAAAATTCATAATTAAAATATTTTTACAGCAAATTATTTACAAAATTTGTTCAAGGTATCAAACACCACACCTTACCATCCTAGTAATTTATTTCACATTTTTCTAAGATTTTTTCATCAAATGTTGACATAAAAGCTGAAACTTTTATAATGTCGTACATGCATACATTTCAATCCCAAGTATTATTTAAAGCTAATTACCCACATAATCTGTTCACAGTATCAAATAACACACTTTACCACCCAAGTAATTTGTTTCACATATCTCTAGAATTTTTTTCCGTCAAATGTTGACAAAAAATCTGACATTTTTATCAAGTCATGCATGCATAAATATAAAATCCTAATATTATTTACAGCTAATTACACAAAAAATCTGTTCAAGGTATCAAATAACACACCTTACCAATCTAGAAATTGGTTTAACATATTTATAGATTTTTTTATCTTCAAATGTTGATATAAAACCTGAAATTTTTATAGACATACATTCATATGTACAAAATTCAAATATTATTTACAGAAAATTTTCTTACTGAAGTATATAACACGATTTGTATCATCTGGTTTATGTTACTTTTTATGTATTGATTTCCTTCGTATAATTGACATTTGTATAAATAAAACTTTTGCACAGTACAAATACATGTATATATGAACAGTAGAAATGGTACCAAATACTTTTTAAACAGTGGTAACAAGTAAATAAGTGTTTAGAGAGTATGGAAACGAATTCCATCATAGCATCAGTGCCCTAGCTCACTCAGGCACGTACCTAATTTGTTTCAATCATTTTTCAACTGATTTTCAAATGCTGACATAAAATCTCTAAATGTACAATATAAAAGAATTCAACAGCTATTTACAACATATTTCATATTTTTTGCTTTAGAAACTTTTGTGTATTCCAGTTTTTATTTTACACATTACAACTATTTCTGTTTCCTCTGTAATACACAAGCAAATGAAAATGACTACTAATACCTAGTGTACAGGAAGTAAAAATGTATGACATTTAGAAATAGTATAACATTTGTCACGAACAGCGCATACAAACAAATGTGAAATTTTTCTACAAGCCATCAGTATCTAATCACAGTCCTACATTTGAGTTTCAAGAACGTGCTCAATATTTCTTTAGGGTGTGAAACTTTTCAAGACAAGGGTACACATAAAGGCCTACATCACATTCTTTACAATGATATCTGGAGTCCTTTCTTTTCTTAAGGCCCAACTGTGTGTGCTTGCAGACATGACACACCCGCTGGGGATTTTTTCTCCCCCCTTCAACTGCCGGCAAAAGTTGTGGGAAATGGCGGGTGGTCAGTCGAGCTGGCAGATCTTCAGATGATGGACGCCCACTTTTTGTTGTTGCATGTAGTTGGCTGTATTTCGCAATGATTTCCCTTGTAAGATGGAGTTGGAAGTCAGCGATAGAGATGTTCTAACCTGTGTTTATTTTGAACATTGCGTGTGCATTCAGAACAGCTAAGTTGATTAGGCGAAAAAAATTTTTTTTGTACCACTTGATGGTTTTCCTCGGACATTCAACGGAACTCAAGAGCATATCAACTTTATCCACCGAATCCTTGTGAGCATTGTACTCTTTCACATACAGGGGCTTCATAATTTCCGCACCGGTACTTCTGTCTACTTTCCCATACGAGACACAAACATCAGCGTGTAAAGTAGTCAAATTTAGTACATCTAGTCTGTCTACCCACTTCGTAACCATTAATTACATTTTCCGTATGTTGGCTAGATGATTCTCCTTTTTTCAACTTTCCCTCAAATTTTGGCATCCCTCGTCTGTTATTACGAACAGTTTCGCATAAGTAAGTCTCTTGTTTGTGAAGGTAGTCAGCGAGTACTGGACTGCTGTACCAGTTGTCTGTGTAAAGATTGTGACCCATAATTTGACAAGAATTACGTACAAGCGTTGCAAATTCTTTCAGTGATCAATGAAAGCTAGTCACATGACTGAGATAATATATCCTACTCCAGCAGGTTATTTTACAAAATGCCTGTTATGGTTTTGGTTATCTACTGTTGACATTTTTTGCACAAAATGGAGACTTTCACCTGCTAACCACAGCTTACCGTGCTTGAGTGACAATCAGATGGACATTCAAAACTGCTAAATTTCACTCGGGTTATGTTTCAAACAACTTGAACTGGAATTTTGTCTGACCTGCCCTACCCTTAAGGACTTTCGAAAGTGCAGAATATGTGCCACTGCAATACTTTGTGCCTGTGGCATGCTAAGTGTTAGCGCATGCGCAGACTTTCATTCAGTCCAGACGTAGCCGATGGAAGAGGCAAAAGTAGCCAAAGCGGTTCCACTGACTCGAATAAGCTATGATCGTCAGAACAAAGAGGAAGGGGGGGGGAGGGAGGAGGAACACTTCCTGCGGGGCAATAAAAGTGTACATGTTTCCAATAAACAAGTACAAAATACTACACAAATATACTAAATTCAATATTATTACCTGTCAATTATTTGTATATACATTTCGTATTTTCAGTCCATAATTTCCACATGGCGTGGCTAATTCCTCGTCCTTGGTTTGTTTACATTACAGTATTTGGCGGGCACAAATATTAAACAGTAAATAGAAACATTTAAAGACCCTTGATTTATGGAATTAAAGCAACACAGCTCACAATAAGGAATTTAAATGATCTCTTGGGTACAAACAAGGTAGGCCTAACAATCTCAAGTTTATAAAAAGACGGTGTCGAGGGTAAAAATATTATTAATCACATAAGGGGTATATCACAGCTAATATCAGCCCTCAATATAAACGACACACACTTTTTGACAAAGTAATTCTACTATGCTTTAATTTGCTTCAATTTTGCTAATTATAATTTGTGAGGAAACTATAGAGGGAAGGATCTATGCTGCCAATATACTTTTGTACATAAAATAAAAAAATTTAAACTGTGTAAGGGTTTTGTTTTAAAATGAGTTACTTTTGACTTTATTTGATAAACTTTCAGTGACAAACCAGTTTATTACAGAATGATCTATTAGTTCATCTAAACAAGGAATGTATCCCTCTGCAAATGCTGTCTCTTATATTACATACAGTACTAATTTAAAATTGACTTCATGAAACACTTTTAAAGCAAATATGATTTCAATTACAGAAAAAGAACAAACTCTCAACATACCGCATTTGCCGGCATATAAGACGACTATTTTTACATATTCTTGGCCTTCAAAAATTGCTACTCGTCTTATATGAAGGGGCAAAAATTTTTGGTAACCTAAAAACCGTTTGAAAACTAAACTGTAAGCTGTGGAGTTGTATGATCTTGAGCCGGACTACCCAGACTCTTCTTACAAGGCCTAAACCTATCCAACATAAATACCAACGAACAAAGATAACAAACAAGGTTAAATGGGACTACTGTCCCTTGCATCTACTGACCTATGCTTATAGCTTATCAGAGATTAGGGATCTACTCTTCACATTTCTGAGCAAGGAAGAAAACATTTTAGAACAAACCATGTATTGACATTTTAAGCACTCCAGATACAATATTCGAACAACCTTATCCCACATTACAAAGGTTTATTACAATTCGATGCAAATGCACGACTCGCTACAACACTCTTTACACTCGATATCATAAAATGTCAGTTCCTTGTTTTACGCGTTATCACCTCAAAACACTGACAATGACCATAACACGCTTGAATACCCAAAGCAACAAGTGCGATTACAATTACTAATATGCACCAATACTTATAAATACATCTTTCAAAGGTAGGTCACAGCACCATAGTAACGCAGATACTATAACTGAGTCTCCATTTATCCTCTGCGCACCAAACGCCCCTCGTCCATTCTTCCTAACATAATCTCCCTGCCAACGAACACATAACTCAATAGTCAAATGCGAAGATTACCACTCTAATCGATGTCCCATAATGGAGAAAGCCTGGCAACCCATCCATGTCACAGGAATTCCTGTTACACCAGCGCTACTACCTTGTAGAGCTTAATCCCCCTCCAGCGGTGCCGCGTGGTGCGAACTCGCGCGCCCGACAAATGTTTGCTAGGGCCTCTTCTGCACCAGCTAAATCAACCTGTCCATTTTACTCACCAACCGCCTCGGGCAGTGTAGGAAGTAGATACGTACAATTGCAAGACGAACCCACGTTAGTTTCGTGTTGCGTCTTACGCACATCGGCGACCAGCAGGATACAAAGACCCTTCGTGACTACTCTCCAGTACAGGCACCTCTCCCATCGAACGCAGGCGTCAGAATGAGCTTCTCCCCGATGCGAGCAGCGCTCACCTCCACCCGCGCGCCCCTACCGCCGGTCGTCGGAACTAGCTTTCCCCCCCCCCCAACTCCAGGCCGCTCTCCTCCATGGCCAGTGGAGGAGAGGAGCGGGGTGGGCGGGGGGCAGCCAGCACAGTCAACTAGGGCAAACCCACTCCTAAATAATTCCCTTCACGCTAACCACAAGTCACTTACAAGAAGGAAGGGTGAAAAGACTCCCCCCAAAACTCAAAATTGAAGAAGAAACACCACCCCTAAAAGGAAATAGAAAAACTCAAAATACTTGAAACCCGGCGGGAGCCCGCTCAATCTTTATAGGAATTGTGTTTTTCGTCACAAATGAAAATGAGTGCCCCATTTTTAAAATAAAATTTATGGAACAAAATTTTGATGAGTATCATTCACAATAAAGGACACTTCCTTGCAGCGAAGCTGCGATCGATGCAGCTGGAGCATGTGCCGAGATACTTTGTCTCGCCAGCCTACAACTCTCGGGCGGAGAAAACAAGGATCTAGGTCCGCATGCTTACATCCTTTGTCTCGCAAGCACAAAACTCTCGGGCGGAAAAAACAAGGATCTAGGTACCATACCACACATTCTTGTGTCTACCGTCTAGTGCTAGATTAGCAGACAACAGCACACATGAATGCAATGACCTTGCAAGCAGCTGTTGTAGCTCTGCATTGCCATGTAGTGCGCGGCGTGCCTTAAGCCGGTGTTGCCAAGTCTCGCACAGCTGCCGGCAACTGATGGTGTCGCCGCCCGCCGCCGTACATTTCCTTGGCCTTTGGGCACCCGGAGGGCAATAGTAGCTAATGTTATTCGTTTATGTGTCTACTATGATGTTTATATAACTGTAATAAATGTATTGCAAATATTTAAACTAAATTTTTCATGTTTCTGGCAAAGGAAAAAATATTTTTTCTGTTAAGAATTTCAAAATTAGTAATTTTTTTTTCTCAAGATTTTGTACCTTCAAAACTACGACTCGTCTCATATGCGAGGTCGTCCTACATGGCGACAATTACAGTATATTGTTTGCTTGTGCATTGCTAGCTGTGGTTGGTAGAAAAACGTCCTGTACAAGGTTTTATTTGCTAATGTATTTGCTGTTACTCAAGCCCGAATACCGAATGGTTTTAGGTCCGCATGTATTCAGCTTGACCGTTCCATTGTCACTCAGTTATATACCGAATTGCAGGCTTGGGAGTAGGATGGGAGTAGCAAGCACAGATGTGTGCCGGTCACAGTACAAATAAAATATAAAATTCAGACGTGTAACTTCTTTCATAACTGTGAAAGTAAAATACCAGTAAACTGAGACACACAAGTCAAAATTTTTATAAAGTGCAGAAAAGAAAAAAAATTTACCTTTTTCTTTAAAATCTGCTGTATCCCTATGAACTTAATTTTTCCATTTTAAGTCTGGCAGTAAATGCACGAGCCAAGCTACGTCCTGGATGGCTATCGTCCCCTCCCCTCCTTTCAAACTATCACAGCGTCATCTCTCACTCCACGAGAAAAAAAAAAAAAATTTTGTTTCTCCCCCTTGATCATCCAAACAAAGAAGCCATGTCACAACCTGATGGCTCTCTCCCCTTTCATCTGACACAACCACAAATCCTATATTTCATTCACATGACCCTGACAGCTACCATAGGCTTTCCCATCTCCTCCTTAATACTGTACATGCCATGCTTTTAGATAAAAAAAGAGAGAGAGAAAGATAGAGAAAGTGGCAAAGAGAGCAATCAACCCTCCTGTAATTATGTATCCTCTTCACCATCACTGTAAAAAATAATAACAGAAAAAACATAAATACAGCAAATTGTCACAGATAGCCCAGTCAATAAAGGTTTTGTGTCAGGAATAATTAGGGTAAAGTTGAATTTTTCACAGATGATAGACCAATACTAGAGGAGCATTTCCTCAAAAGTCCCCACTCCTCCCCATGGAGCTTCCCCTAAAAGTTGAGAAATGCAGACCTTCAGAGAAGTGTGCATATCTCCGTAAGTAATGCTTAGATTAAGCTGTTCTTTTTTTGTTCGAACTCTTGTTTAATAGGGCACAATAAAGTTTCCGTGGGTTTTTGCAATAATTGGTTTTGGTTTAATAACTTTTTAAAAATCACATTAATATTAAAAAGGTTAGTATATAAAATGTAGTGCTTGATTTCCTGAATTCAACTATATATATGTTAATTAGATTTGTTAATAATTTGCGCACGAGAACTCATTGATAAAAGCTAAGTCTGGTATTAAGCTGCATGCCGCACCGGTCTGTGGACGACGAAAGGTGTACTGAGTAGACCTACCATCATTGTTATATTTTGTTGCTGCTCTTCAATAGGATTAAAGACTGGAAATGTGTGGAAATAAAATTATATGTATATATGATATATTTATCAATAGAATACTATATACAAATATTTTATTTTTATTAAAATTCTCAAAATGTTAAGAGGCGTTAATTTAGGACAGTTTTGGTTCGGGGGGGTTTAACCCTGGCCCTAATAATTAGGGTCACTCCATTATCCACCACCTATGGACCCGCCGTGTTCAGAACTGGTTAAACCAGCAGCGGTTTAAAACTGCCTCATTAGTTTTAAAACAGCATTACGGACCTCCCTCCCACCACTAATTATTTTTCTTCTGAACCTATAAAAACATAGACATTTTCATATTTACACATTAATCATTGTCAGTCATTTTACATATTCTGTTGGATGTATTATACGCTGCAGACTTGCAAACAAATTTTCACTGTGTTTTATTGTGCTGTTTTTTCTCCCCTTCCCATGATATCTTTACATTTCCTGAGAATGGCTTCGTAGTCATAAAAATCAAAATTTTACTGTGCACCAAAACATAATATTTTGAAAACAAAATTGACTTAAATATATTACCACAAAATCTTATCCTTACCAAGAGAATTTACAATATATTAATATAGATAAACACAAGGTGACACTAACTGTTGCCACTCCTTGCACCTGCGCGGTGGTGCCATCTGGAAGTGTGATGATGGGGTTGCTGGGGTCCACCTGAATTATGGAAACAGTGCCGTCTGGATTGCTTATCGTTTGTAGCACTGTTGGGGCAAATTGCGCCGCCACCTACAAGCAAAGCAAGCAGGATTGCACAAATACGACAAATCTCAGCTCACACACAGTGGCACAAAATGAATGGGTGCAAAGCTCAAGTGGTTATTTAACAACCATACATAATTTTTGAATTTACTGTTGTCACTTGACATTCAACAGCTGTACTTTATTTTCTAATTTTCTGTGTCACAAAAAGTTTTAAGAAAGTTTTCTTATTGGAATTATTGTTTCAGTCTTCTATGTTTGTAACGTTCATTTCCTGAAAGGAAAAAAATCCAGCAAACTTAAAAATCTGAAAATTGTACAAGTAGCATATACAGCTTTCTTTTATCTTAATTATTACATAGTAATAAAATAATGGTGGAAAGAATCGCTGAGGTGAGCAGACAATAAATATTGGACACCAGATGAGTGCCTTGTTGATGAGGCTGTAATGTGTGAAGAGATATGCACATGTAAATAAAATAGTGATGAAACACAGTAGTGCAACTATACTGTGGTAAACACTCAACCTACGAGTCTTAGTCTGTCTCATGTAAGTATTCCAAATTTTGACAGTTTACTTCTGAGAAGTTTGCCTGTAAACAGGATTGCTTAGTCAATGCTTTTTCAAGGAAGCTAGGTAGATTTCCAAATATTTATGACTCTCAAAGCCCCTTAAATCAAAGTGAAAACAAATTTTTCATTATAAATCAACTTCAATTATCTCTAATCATAAAAACTTAATTTGTTTCTAGAATGTCATACTATTGTATTTTAGCATGCATCGGCAACACCAACATTTTGTAAAATATTTAAGAAATGTAATATTTAAAGTTTAGGGCACCGCAAACTTGTATAAATATTGCTCAGCCTTATCTTTCTGGTGCGGAGGCTAACCAGCATGGCAACTAAAAACTACATAAATGCTACAGTATTTACTGTAGTGATAGGTACTGCGTGGGAGAGGACTTTGGTCTTTTCTTGCACTCTTGTCACCACCACACCTCCTAACCTTGTCCAGTCACTAATGAAATCCCCATGTCACTAATTTCCTCCCCTTACACTCTTGCGTTACTTTTTATCTGCAGTTTTCAATCAATACCTAAATAGTAGCAGTACGTACTGTTGAGAGAGAGTTGTGGTGCTGTGCAATAGTGTACTTTTATTACTAGCATGTGTGTTTAAAACCTGAAATAAAAACAAACAATTATTTGTTGTGCACCAGATGAAATTATTAAACTACCAGATATCACTTAAAAAGATAAAAGATATATCCCACAACTGCAAGTTTAAGAACCGGAGGAGAGGGGATAAAGGAGGCCTTTCAGCTGGTGGATGAGCAAATGTTTGTGTCTTTTTTATAAATGTAAAATATGTGCTATTCATTTGTTGTTAATTAAAGGTGTTAACATGTTTGAGGGAGATTTTTTAAAACATTTCTTTATCTTAAATAAAGTGACACATTTGTAATTAAATAAAGTGAAGTATTTTTAATATAACTAAATTAATGTTTGCAAGTTAACGAAACATGTTGCGATTAAAATAATCCTATGCACTGTTCAAAAATGTGTAAATTATCAAAATTAATTACTGGAATAAAAAAAGATGATCACATTTTTGGCTTAGCAAATAACAATGTTGTTGTAGGTATTCATGAAGAACAGTAATTTCAAGTATGTAATGTTGCCACAAATAACCAGTCTTTAAGAGGAGTCTTCACAAGTTTCAAATCACCACGTTTTACTCGTGGAAACAGCAGAGAGATAAGAGCTACACCTCCACACACGTGATGAGAAGAATATCACTTCAATTAACAATGTGTCAAAATGGCATGCAAGGTTTACATTGTATGTGTAGTTTTTTTCCTATGGGACTTTATGTGTAATTATAGATATACGTAATATGAATAAGTTACAGTGGTTTCGCATTAAAAAGACTACAAGTGACATGCTACAACACAGTCCACGTAGTAGACGAGGACTTCTCAGGGTACAACTTTTTATGAATGTATTGTCGGATTGCAAGTGGTCCAAAGGATGCTTAAAACCAGCATAAAGTATAGAAAACTCGTAAATTCTTTGCTTTTACTGTGTTATAGTTTCTTATTACCATCACCTACTACCTTAAAAGTTTACTGGAAAGCGTACCAATTCTAGCCAGACAAGACGATGCTGTACTTTCATGGTTAGGCGAAAAAACTGACTTGTAGAAACTGCTCAGCAGTATTTCTTTCTTTATTACAGGCAGTACTTAACCACTTGTAAATTGTAAACTTCAAATTTTATCACAATTTACTTTTTTATATTACCGACAAATTATGGCAAATGGAATAACTGATACAACAGCCGTTCTACCTGGCATGGAAACAACTCCTTACAGCCAGTGAAAATACATATTCTAACAGATACTTTACCACAGCAAATAACTTATTAATAACCTGTAACGTTCAAAACCTGTTAATTAAACAGTATTTCGGTTTGTAAAATTCAGATAATTACTAATAAGTTAAAATTAAATATCAATACAACTGTGGCACTTTCTAGCAGTTTGGCGAGAAACTTGTGACATGGCGAGAAAACATCACATTTGTTTACAAGTTATCCATGCATATTTTCGACTATGAATTTGGATTAGGTTCCACTCATTTCGCAAACGTAGTACATAAATGAAGGGGACATAATAAAAAGAAAAAAAAAAAAAAAGATGTCCAGCTATCAACAGTCCTCTTCAGCTTTGCACGCAGCATCTGGACATAAAGAACTGCAGTTAAAAGTGGCACAACAAGTGATGCAGTTTGGACTAGTTGACAATGTTGTTTCTGAACTAATCTGTTTCAGAGCCCACACAAATCACCAAGGAGAGGCACACCACAATTTAAAAAGGCACAAGAACCAAACACAGTGAAGAACAAAGGCAGTTTTTGGCTTTAAATTACAGTGGAAAATATTTTCATTTCAAGTTACTTATCCCAAAATAGAGGAACGTGTGGTAAATGGATGTTTACAGCATCATGGGATTCTACTGAATGTACGAGAAAGGCAAAGACCAGACACATGATTTACAGTACTGTATACACCTGTGTTTGTGTTGCAAACTTGCAGTGCTAGAACATTATCCTACTGCTCTTCATAGGGCAAACAATTTTGTTCAGTTGGTTGTAGTTGATATAGCTAAATGTAAGTAGCTGTGACTGCAAAAAAAATTTCCTTATACATACTTAATTGTATCATGCATGAAAACCCATCCATCGTCATTTCTGTTACTTCCACATTTGACATACACTAGACCTCCGATTTTACGAACCCTGGATTTAACGAAGGTAGCGATTCTACGAATACAATCTCAGGAACCCTCAAAAAATAACAAAATTATATGACAAAAAAAATTGTAAGGAATTACGTTGACAATGAATAAAACATACTGTATCTAATTCACTGCATTAAAATATGAATTGTATAGTGCAGTTATTACTTTGTAAGTCGCAATATTAAAAATAAAACAAAAATAGCGAAAATCCGTTAAAAAATGCGGCAGTAACAGTTTGAAAACAGTGCGGCGGCGGCTGCGCCTGTGCCTAGCCGGCCGGCCTGTCTCCAACAACGACGTATTAGGATCTATATTGAGGTCATACTATAGATGCTTAGTTCCAGCGCATGTGCATATGCTCATTTAACTATAGTACAGCCTCCTTCTAGGCTGTTTCATGGCGTCTTATATCTCTCTCGTCTCGCGCCGAATGAGTTTACTTTTTTACACGAACTCTATAAATAATAGCATGATATTTTTCTTTATTGCGTTAACACCATATGTACTAAAAACAATAAACTTGGCGCATAATTTGCTTAAACAATGTGTTACTGCGTGTCGTAAAACGTGGGTTTCACAAGTGTGTACGATAATAGCGCTACCTATTTTCCAAGTGTAGAAACATTTGTCTCCGGGTATGTCGAACTTGGAAAATAAATAGACGTTTGTGTATTACGTAATCCCGGAACTCCTAATTTATTTTATTTTTACCGCATATACTGACTGTGAAAGTCATTATTTTCAATCACTTATACGTGTAATTCTCGACGATTTTAGGTAAGAAGGTCACAAAATGGCGTTTTTGGAACAACATCGATATATGCTACGGTGCCGCTATCTATCATCCATCTTGTGAACGTTCGTACAGTTGCGCTATCTGTCCGCTCTGCACGCTACTAGTATCTACGTTCTCGTACAATTCATCAACATCAACAACGTCGAGGGAATGTTTTTACGTTAAGTTATATAAAACTGTGCAATGAATAAATACATCCGCGTATTCCTTCTTTCTTTGGTGAATAATTTACAAGGGCATTTTACTAGTAAGGAATGCCTACTTTTTTTTTCCATTAAACGCTACGCAAATCGGGCTATTCGCGGATTTTCGCACGTGAGAAGGCACTCGACAGCTCGGTTTTCTCTTTTTTTTAGGACAAAGGTCGATCATATCTATTGTTTAGCGGTATTCTTTTGATCTTAAGACGTCTGCCTATTGATATAAATTTATATTTCAACTATCACTTGCGTTATTCTTCCGTTAAATGCTACGGAAGTCGGTCTATTCGCTCGAGAGAAGACACTCGGAATCTCGATTTTCTAATTTTTTTTTAGGAAAGGGATTGGTCATATCTATTGTTTAGCGCTGTTCTTTTGATCATAAGACGTCTGACTATTGATATAAATTTATATTTAAACTATCACTTGCTTTATTTTTCCGTTAAATGCTACGGGAGTCGGGCTATACGCTCGAGAGAAGACACTCGGAATCTCGATTTTCTCATTTTTTGGGGACAAGGGTCGGTCATATCTACCGCTCAACAGTGTGACGTCTGGCTACTGAAATCAATTTATGTTTACATTATTACGTTAATTAATTTCCTGCAAAATGCTACGGAAGTCGGGGCCTAGAGACACTTTGCAGAAAAAATTCAATTTTAAAATTTTCTGTTAACGTAGGGGACGGGGGCAAAGATAAGCCGCTATCGAATTTACGAAGGTAGCGATTTTACGAATGCGATGAGAGGAACCGTGAGTATTCGTAAAATCGGGGGTCTAGTGTATTTACAACATGGAACAAAATAACTTCCGATGAAAAAAGAACAATGTGAACCCAACCACATTGGTAATTATCTGCTTTCGGAAAAACATGTTCAACAGCTGAGTACCTCCAACTTTGTGTAATATTTTTGTAAAACGAGATGGTCAAAGTGTCATGCAAACAGTATTTTTTGTTCAACTTGGTATCACAGATGTAAACAGGCCTGAATTCTTGATGTAATTATGTGATATGCAACTGAACAATGTAAAAATGATAAAACAAACATAAATGTCAAATAATCTGCAAAACTTATTGTAAGAATTTACTTTACCATACATTTTCATGTGATAGCAATAAGCATTCTTCGCTAACCTATAAACACTATATCAGTTGCTGCCATTACCAATTCCGCTGACTAAATCTGGTTATGAAACTCTTTATGAGCAAAAATTAATTTTTATTATGATTCCTTACTATAATGCTTGTAGGTATATACAGTAAAACCCCCATTTTACAGGTCAGCAATTATACAACGTAACTCTGGGGCACAAGAGATCTAACCCCCATTTTATAAGCACTTGATTTCGCAAGACTGAGATTTTACGAGTCATTCTCAGGCACTGCAACGCCTCGTAAAATCGGGGTTCTACTGTATAGCCATGTTATTTACTTATTTGCATAGATTTATGTAGGAAATTGCTTAAAATACACTACTTGAAATTGCTCAAATGCACTGAAATTTGTGAATCTGGAACAGTATTTGGTTTTCAAATATGAATACAGTAATACCAATTTCTTTTGAATATTCGAACACCCCTACCAAACAGCTCCCAATAAACTACAAAACTGCAAAATAAAGAATACTTATATGACTAATATACAATTATATCTGAAAACACAATTTATAAAATAAATTGCGTAGTTAATTTTTTTACCTTACAAAGTAAACAAAAAGTTCAGTTCTATGTTTAAACATGGACATAATAGCACAAAAAAATAAAATTCTTGGTTTTGCTTAAGTACCAAGCAAAAAGTTTCCTTGTATACCATAAGTAACATCCATCATGCAATGAACACCACAAATTTCATGATAGAAATGCCTTCAAATGGGACTGTCTTAAAAGAAAATAAAGAGCAGCATTCAAAATACATATTGTCAACACTACAAAACATACTAACAACACACAACACAATGATTCATCAGAAATATTTAAAGTAATACTGTACTTTATGAATGTAACATTACTACAGCCTTATCTGTGGAGTTTGCAACAGAGATTTTCACCAACCAAACTTAAAAAAGGGTAACCTAAGAATTAGTTTTTTACCGTGCGCTGCGTACAGTTTGCCGCACTGACTACTAGGGTGACACTCCAGCGATCTATTGGAGAGCAGAAATAAAAAGGAGCCTATAACATGCAGATAATAGTCTTTTGATGGCAAAGAAAATTCGTGATCACTGTCTAAACACCAGAACCTACAATAAACGCGTTCAGACTAGCGCTACAAATCCCTTAGAGTTCATCAAAAAGCCTACTTCCTTCAGCTCATTATGAACGGCTCGCACACGGTTCATAGGGCACTCAGATTTTGCTTGTAACATAGTACAACCTAGCGAGCATTCTGCTCAAGAGTGGTTCGTGAATCGTTTGGCTCACCAGTATGTACACGCTCATATACAAGCAGAAAGTGTTTACAGAAAATGCAAACATGAAAAATTATTATCAGCGCACAATATTCCTTAATGTTATTGTGAATGCCACCATTAACATGTGTGTATTTTTGTGTAATAAAATTTAAACCTAAGTTAGCATGCAAAAAGCAGGAAATTATTATTTTGTTCACACTTCTTAGCCAGTGATTTAAAAACAACTACATAGTAATGTGCCAATTGATGTCTATGTCCATGGGCTGATTTTCCCTGCCTGTACTGTGAAGCGACCAGTGAGCGTTTGGGGTGAATTTTTTTTCTTTTTGTTTGTCTTTGTGTTTAGATAGTAGTTTGTTGTTGAAGCTAAGTGCACTCTCTGAGGAGCCTGTGGGATATGAAACATCTCCTCATAGCAAGGGTTTACAAAGTCTTTTACGGCAGTAGTTATGCATTAATGGTAAACTGATCAACAATAGTCAAATAATAGTGTAGTGTGTTAAGGATCCCCGACGTAAGACATTTTTGATCTTGGCCCGGCCACCATATCTAGAGTACAATGCCCTCAGAGTACTTTGTACAAATAATTGTATTTTCTTCACTGTAATTTAAATTAAGAAAGCCTTGATGTGACACTGACATGTTGGGTGAAGAACTGTTAGGTAAAAGATAAACATGGTACTACTGTTAAGTGGGAAACCACCTGTGCAACCAAGTGCTAAGTGTATTGAACTGCTAATGAACCCAGATAAAGAATAATAGTGTATAACTATAACCATGTCTGGATGTAACCCCAAATGTATTTGAGTTCTTTGCTCATAGTTCTGTATTATGAAGTAAAACAATTTATTCCAAGGTCTAGGTCAGGGCTGCCACAAAGATAGTTTTCAATATCCTGTAACTATGATTAAAAAATCCTGTAAAATCCTCTAATATTTACAAATTACGTGCGTACTTTTCCAAAGTATTTTCAAACAATTTTTGCTGTAAAAATGTGATAACGAAATCAAAAGTAAACGACTATAATACTATGAAAGACTGAGATGTTATATTTCTAGGTGCACAGTAAACATAAAGAAGAAAAAGAAATCTCGTTAATCCATTCATGTGCATCATTAATTACTGTGTCTATCGTTGATAAAGGTAGGTGTTATCCGTCTGTCAGTTTTAACCTTTAAGTATCCGTTAAAATGGATAAAATCAGTTAAAACGACAAGCCTGGCCTGGGTCAACAAAAATAATTCTTTTTCCACTAAGTTCATTTGCTAATATAAAATTTAACTTTATTATAAACATATCATGTTTTGAAATTTTGAAATAGGAATAAAGAATCTAACAAGTTTGTCAGCTTGTAAAATTGTCACAGTTTGGGAGTTAGAACCTTTGAGTAATAACTATGAGTTTAAATCATGATGATGTCAGGGATGATCGTCATTTGGCATGCATGGTGCCTGGAGAGGGGTCAAGGAATACTGGAAACTGTTGTTTCCGGCAGCCACTGGCACCTTATGTATTTTAGTAAATATGAATAATTGTAATAAATGGACCCTCACGTGTGATATACCGTATTTACACGTGTATAGTACACACTTTTATTCCAAAACAACTGATAAAAATACAGGTGTGCGCACTATACACGGAAAATAGAAAACATGTCGAAAGAAGGTCGTAACAGGAAGGAGGGAAGGAGTTGTCATAAACTCGCGGGTGTCAAGAGTGGGAGGAAGAGAGAGAGAACATGTCTTGTGATCAGCTATCTTTCCATGGGCAAAGAAAGGGATGAAAAAGTGCAACACTTCTATTTTTTTTTCTTCCTAGGAGAGGGAAAGCAAGGCAAGGCAAGGCAAGGCAGCATGGTGGTGGGTCCCGCACAGCCCTCTGCTTATAGCCACCCTCTGCCGCATTCCCGAGCCTTTTTTTCTTCTCAGCTCTGGACAGTAAATAAAAAAGGCAAGCTTGCTCTGCTGTAGTGGCACATTATCTAGATAAGGAAGGGGGGAGGGGGACATGTTGGAAGCAGGGAAAACACACAGCACAGCAAGAGGAGGGAGGTGTGAGCTGGCTGCAGGCAGGCAGCCAGTGACCTTGGCAGGCTATTTATAGATAGCTGGGGACAAGAGTGAGGCAAGCCCCCCTTCCTTCAGACTCTCTTCCATCCTCTCTGCCATCACTCTCTAGCCAGTGTGAATGTTATCATTTCTCTCTCTTTGCTTTGTTGTTAGCCACGTCACGTTCCTTCCTCTCCCCAGACCGATCCACCATAGCTCACTGGGCTGCTTCACTGTCTCTTACTACTATGAATTTTTTTACATGCTAGAAAGGAACTTAATTTTTTTCCCTTGAACTTGTTGCAAAAATCGTTATGTGCACTATACACAAGGGCGCAATATAGACAAGCATATAGTACGATTGGGTGATTTACTTCTGACACAACGCTGCTGTCTGCAGATCAATAACAGGCATAAAATATTACGTAGAACCCTGTTATAACATTTCTGGATATAACATTTTCCTGCATATAACATCACTTTTATTTGGTCCCACCATTTTTACATAAAGCATAATGCTTTCATTTCCTGCTTATAACAACACTGGTATTTTCATTTCCTGCTTATAACATCACTATTTTCTCAGACATTAAACAAAACTCTGGTAAAATTTTTCTTAACTCTATTATTTTTAATAAAATTACTAAGCTGTAGACTAAAAATATCTGTAAAAAACAAATTAATGTCTGGGAAAGTATCATAAGTGTACTTTACAGTGATATTAAAGATTGTGATCCCAAAGCTGACAATCATGAACCAACAGAAGACAAGTGGGAAAGCCTCTATTATACACATAATGTATGTATTCATCATGTTTCTGATAGCACAGTAACTATAGCCTCATTCAATCTCATTATAGGCTTATTCATTGTACATAAACTATTAAATTTTAAGTTACTTTTGTGTAATATCCATTTATTGGTGTAAAAATACTGATTCCTGCTTATAACATTTTCCTGCATATAACACTTTTTTTCACAGGTCCCTTGAAAAACGTTATAACAGGGTTCTACTGTATGGTAGCCTTGTAATCTGGGTAATTTTACACATATTTCTAAGTTTAAATTCTCATTAAGTTACATCCCGGACAATTTCTAGGAACATTTAGCAGAAGTCTGCCATTCTGGCACCGGAAGTGGCCCTCCAGGGGTCACCCACGCTGCCAGGTTCAGGGGCACTGTGTGGTTTAAGTAGTCGAAGATGGGAGACACCGTGTGTGTACGTGCTAAATGTGTACGTTAAAGATAAAGTAAACCCTCAATCTAACAACATCGCACGGTGCCAGGTAATTATGTCGTTAGATCGCCGATGTTGTTAGCCCAAGGTAATAAATTTTGACCCCCCACAACCCAAAGTTATTTTTATTTTTAAATTTTAAGGTGTGTTTTTTCTTAAAGTTATATCAAACAACTGCTGATATAAATTAAAACAGGTTTTTCATTGAAATTACAGTAGAACCCCGATTTAACGAAATGCCATGGGACCCGAAAATGTTTACTCTAAATCGATGTTAGGTTAAATCTGATTTTACACCCCCTCCCACAAAAAAAATTAAATCCTAGCACATGTTCCGTCGAAATTTAAGGTAACTTAAATACTTAGCACACAGAGTACTTTTTTAACATTGGTGAAACAAATTATTTACGATTATGGTAGTAAATTCCTTGTAAAAAGTCTGCATAAATAATATTACGCATCTTTTTTACAAACTCGCTTGATTTATCACAGGACGCGAGTGTAAAAAATCACTGTAGTGCATTCTAAAGGAGACGTGAAGCATTATCTGTGAATTGGTTTGACGCACCCTGCAAGGTGCTTAGAGATATTTTACGCTCGGCCCCGTAATATTAGTAATATATAAGAGTTAGGCCTACCTTATTTTCACACAAAGGGTCATCTAAATCCAATATTGTGAGCCGTGTTGCCGTAAAACATAAAAATAGAGATGTTATATTTACCGTTGTACGTATATATTCACACCCCGCCATAACAAATATAAACAAACAGATGGACGCAATACAAATAATGCCAGGCGGCAAAGTATGAACTTTTAAGAGAGAAAGTGTGTATGTAATTATTGTAAACGTAATATTATTAAGTCTGTGTATTTATTTAGTGTTTTGTTTCTTTCTTTTTTGGCAACACGGACATTTCCACAACCCTGCGGGAATGTTTAAATAGTCACGTATTTTTTTGCCGAGTGTGGGAGATTTGTGGGTGTTGGAGTGAATGCGCCTGCTAGCTAGTAGACGGCCTCATCTCCAGCGGCGGCCATTTTCACCACCCACTAACGGGACTTTAAGCCCCCCTCAGGGGTATATAAGGTGGGCGCTCGCCTAGCCAAATCGTCAGTCTAGGGCTCGGGCCTCCTCCCCGAGCAAGCCTAGGCACCATCCCCCTACCTCGAAAGGGTTGCTTACTGAGAAGTAAGCGGAAACCCGACGTCCACTTTACCTCAGGGTTGCTTACTGAGAAGTAAGCGGAAACCCCCCTACCCATCCTCTATACAGGTTGCTTACTGAGAAGTAAGCGGAAACCTGGTCCTACCTACTCTTGTGCCGAAAGCACTGTTCCTGGAGACGCGCCCTAGCCGCGCGGGCAGTATTAGGGAACGCACCATACCGCAAGTCGCCACGAGGCGCATATCTGTGACCGCCGGAGGCGGAAGTAGAGCCAAGTCCGTGAGAAGTTCCGGGGCTCCGTGCATAAATGACCACGCGGTCAAGTATTGTGAAGTTTGTAAACCAGTAGTGTATAGAGACTTGTGTATATGAGAAACCGAATGTAGTAACTTGTGTGTACAGTCAGTGAATGTAAAAGTGTGTCAAGGTATAACAATATATAATTCAAAAACGTATTTCATAGTTTCATTCTGAGATACCAATGTCTGATATTGAGTGCCTAGTTATTACTATCTCACCTGAGTAACGAGCCTCAATAGAAGGTCGTAAGACAGAAGCCGCAGCTAAGCGCAGACAGGCCGTTGTCAGTGAAAGTACGATACCTGTGGGAGTAATTCCCCCACCTCAGAAAACCGCCGAGCAATCCACAACCCTTTCCAAACTTTGTCGTCAATACAAGGACACTGAAAACAAGCCGCCTAGACGGAAACGAGACAATTTCAGCCGCATCCTTAGGGACCTTCACCGCCTTCAGCTACCTTTAATCAGCCCTATAAAAACTCCGGAAAAACCTACACCATTACCACACCCCCGCATCCAGCAACTGAAGAGGGAAGCCGACTTCGAGCCGAA
>PNEQ01105039.1:0-26805 GCA_003012365.1 Medauroidea extradentata
ATTTTTGTTAATATCTACAATTTAATACTGTTTTTAAACGAAATAGCATTTATGACTTAATCACTTTTGGCAGTATACCGACGATATGTCAGCTGATATTGTAGAGGAACCTAAGTGGAAAGCGAACTGCAATTTTACCACTTTTAAAGACTACATGTAAATTGCACTAATTCGATCTGCCTTGTAGTTTTTGTGTGTCAGAATTGAACGTTCGCACGCAGCTTTTAAAGGAATTCGAGCCCAGAACCTCCCGGAATTTAGACCTGAGTAACAAACAACTGCGTCACGTAACGTCGAAATAACTGATAAAAATAAAATTTATTAAAATAAAATTTTAAAAAAATATCTGTGTCCTGGGCTCATAGAGGTTGTACAACACCACGTCTCGATAGGTTACTGTAGAGTGAAACTCCTGTATAGGTTGTTTCTCGCTGCTCGTTCCTGCTTTTCAGATCGTCTGCCTTGATTATTGACCAATTAAGTTTTATTCTTAATAATCACGTTTCTTATAAAGAAAAAAATTACATACATACTTTTTAAAATATTTACGTAGGCATCACTCTGACGCGAACAACACCTGAATATCGCAACTGGTTAGATAGATATCGTGGGTTGATGGAAAACAAATTTTGTGCTTTTTCACCCTTTTGGGTGTCGAATTTCAAAATATTTTAAATTTACATCTTATACATTTGTATAAGTATACAACTGAATTGTAAATCACATCAGTAGCCCATTCTGTCGAATCAAAATCGATCATTCACTAAAAAAACACATATCACCCCTGCACAGTATTGAGAAATCGAATTTCGAAAAATCTGAAAACCGTTTTATGATAATTTCTGTAATCATCATCCTGAAGCAAAAATTAATTCTATATCTCGACGGGTTCCATAGATATCGAGGATTTATCTAAAACACGTTCAAGGTCTTTTCACCACTTAAGAGAGTAAATTTCGAAAAACCCTTGAATCACGTTCTATAATACTTTATTGGTATCTCGTGGACGTAAAAAACACAACATTAGCCCGTTGGGTTCAAGATATATCGACGATTAATTGAAAACGCTTTTCACCACTTTTCACCCCTTTTCACGTCCTTAGGTGGCGAATTTCGAAAATTCCTGAAATTACTTTTTAGGTATTTGAGTAAGCATCAATCCTAAACAAAAATCACGTCATTATATAAAAAACTATGGGATCGATATATATCGAATGTGAGTCGAAAACTCATATTACACCTTTTTTAACCAGTTTAGGGCCGAATTCAGAAAATATATTTTAAATGGTATTTTGGATATTTACAAAAGCACCAATTTAAAGCAAAGAGCACTTCGATATCTCGATTGATTTCATAGATATGGAAGGATAATCGAAAACACATTTCACGTATTTTCACCCCTTTAAATAAAGAATTTCGAAACATCTTTGAGTCCTGTCATAGACATTTGTAAAAGTAACCAATTAAAGTTAAAATCACGACGATAGCCAATTGTGTTTCAAAGATATAGACGATTCATTAAAAACACATTTTGCCCCTTTTTACTGCCTGGGGGTCCAATTTCAAAAAAACCTAAAACTACTTTTCGAGTATTTACTTAATCAATATTTTGAAGTGAATGTCAACTCTCTATCCCGAAGGGTTCGATGGATATCGATAGTTGATTGGAAACACATTTAAGGTTTTTCAGTCCCTTAAAAGCTGAACTTCGAAAAATCCTTAAAATGGCTAATATGCATTTTTACGAGTGTCCTATTTAAGTAAAAATCACGATGATTGGCCGTCGGGTTCGAGCTCTATCAACGTTTCTTCGGAAACACATTTCACCCCTTTTCACCCTCTTAGAGGTCGAATTTCGAAAAATCCCTTCTTAGTGCTCGCCTACGACCTGAAGGGAACCCCCACAAAAAATTACACGATTCTAGGTCCAGTAGTTTAGGCTGCAGTTTGATATGTCAGTCAGTCAGTCAATCAATCAGCTTTCATTTTTATATATAGAGATTACCATACTAATTTGGGGGGGGGGGTATGATTACGTATTATCTTATAGTCTTATTAAAGGATTTGCTCAGTTAACAGAACTTGTTTAGGATTGACTTCGTATAAATAACCCACTAAAATAGTTAGGAACGTCATCCGCAATTTATATCACACGATACAATACAATCACAATTACTGTAGACGCGGAGAGAGGCAAATCGTTAACAATTATAATTTATGTTATTCAGCCACTAAATTTAGTTACGGCCGCGAAACAATATATTTAAAAAAATTCATACCAAATATTGCGATCTAGTTTTTGAGTATTCAGTGACCTCTGTCTCAGCATGAAATCATGATTCTAAATCCAACATAGAAGAAGGAAGAAAGGGTTATTAAGGTTGAACAAGAAAGGGTGAATGTAAGCTGTGTCCGAAACTAGTATTTAGGTTACTAAATCACCACGTTACTAAGTTAGTGCAGCAAATATTTGGGGATTTATGGTGTAAAATTTACTGAAGTGAAGCAACACACAATATTCCTAAATAGCTCCGTAAATTGGTCAGCTGCTATTTACTTACGTTTTGCACTCCGCCTTTCAGCTGGAAAACACATACATATGCCTTACTACCAGGGAAGTGAATTAATAACCCATAGTGTTATTTTGCACGTAGAAAATACTGTTTTATTTTAAAATGTCGTAATTTATAAATATATAACCCTAAAAGTAAGTAACAAATATTAACGTAGAATTTGTATTGCAGGATGTAAAAAAAAAGTTTAAGTAGTTAAATAGAATAAAGAATAGGCAATTTATTCATCAGTGAAAAATTGAAAAATAAACAAAACAACATAGAAATACCAACAAGTATAGTTTCCAACTTTGCAGTACGTAGCACTGTTTTATCCACACTAAATTCCCATGCCCTAAAATGTAATAAGTTTGTTTCGAACACGGCTACAGGAACTAATAACAATCCACTATTCAGTCCGTAGCAAGGAGTGAGCATAACATGTGTATTGAGATAGCCGCAAGGTTATGGTCTATTTTGGAATGTGAGACGTTTTCACGGCCTGTTTCCCGATGTAACACATGTGCCGGTGATAAAATGGATTGACTGGATTCAGTTTCTTGGACGTACTCCATTGCAAATTGAATGACTGTAAAAGAAAACTTAACAAATTTGTTTAGTTTTCTTTGACAGTCATTCAATTTGCAATGGAGTACGTCCAAGAAACTGAATCCAGTCATGCACTCCCATTGCACAGTTCTTTCAAAAATGGATTAGTAATCCCAATTTAAAAAGAAAGAGAGAAAAATAAATTTCTTGGCTGGCTTGTTTTTTTTAGAAGAAAAAATCCAAAACTGAGAGATAACGTTGTTATAATGAAACAATCACTCTCCTCTAGACGCTACTATCAGGATCGGTTCCCGCTGGGGTCATTCCTAGAGAAGAAGGTATATCGCAAAAATTGTTTTGTTTCAACATAGTCTTGAAAACAATGACACAACGTAGCTGTCTACAGACCAATAATAGGTAGCAGATATTAAAATAGCTGGATTCTTATTGGCTCAGTTAAGTATGGCAACAGCTCCAAGTACAATGAAAGTCAGTAATCTTTTCACAAGCTGAACGTGCGTTGAAATTCAGCAAACAGTCAAGATTTCCCGCGATAAACCATCATCTATAGTGATTCCATATTTTGTAAGTGAGAAACGTGGCGGATGTTGCCTTATCCCGGTGGGTTTTGTCGGGGTTTTCTCGTATACCCAGGTCATGCATTCCGTCGTTGCTCTCCCTCCTCTTCCCCCCAGGACTCGAAACTCGGAATCTCGTATCCAAGTGTAAAATCCCAAGAGGCCTCCTCGACGAAAGTCGTGACGGGGGCGGGAACTGACGAAATAGTCGGTGTCGTGTGCTGGCAAAGGAAATAACCAGGTGTGATAAATGTCTCCGGCAGGTTGTGGCACTCCGCCTCATGCTTCCATATTTGCTGTGCCCGGCTGGGGGCAGGGACCACGGTCTGTCCTCAAGGTCACATCTAGGTCAAATGAGTACGACTTGTTAGGACAGCCGCATAAGGGGTGCGGGAGCTGAATTCAAGTATTCAAGTATGTTTACGAAGACACTTTTTTTTTCGGAGACTGCAATCTGTCTCCGTCTTCAGGCACATACACAGTCCGAGGAGCACCTGTAGACTGAGTGAGACTCAGGGCCGTATCTATAAACGGCTTTCGAATCACAACCTACTGCTATCCCCATAGAGAAAGCATTGGTGAGCAGTTGATTGTCATTCGAAAGCCGTTTATAGATACGGCCCTCAGTCTGGAAGTGTTCCTCGGATTGGGTAGCCTACATGCCTGAAGACGGAGACAGATTGAAGTCATCGAAACGTCGCATTTTGTTTTGTCGCAAGGAGACCGTTGTGTTAGTATGTTTTTCCACTGTCTTGCTGCCCACAGTTACTGTGATATTTGTTTACGTTCGCTTGCTCAAGGTGTTTTGTGTTTCTGCTGTGTCGTCTTCATCCAGTTTTTTGTCGTTGGTTTTGTTTTGTCTGTCTTTTGTTGTAATTATTTTTCGTCAGTTGTCCTGTACTTACTGACGGAATTACTTTTGTGGAATAACTTGAGTTATTTATTTATTTTTTCCTTGGTCTGTTGTTGGTACTTGGGTACTTGGTTTGTGTTATTTTTTTGTCAATAACTGACTGAAATCCTTGTAGAATTGTGTATCATTACCTTTGTTTGTCAGTTTGTTTGTTTGTGTATATTCTCTGGTTGTCTATGAGACACCATTTGCTGTAATGGCGTATGTCCAAAATACTTATTTAATTTGTAGTGTTCAGTTCATCGAGAACCACATATAACAGTTAAACCTAACGGTGTGCCCCAAACATTACATTTTTTTATAACAACTAAAAAAATCTTGTCGTCGTATTTGTCACACGCCTCTAGCTCCGCCCCCTCCTCTTCCGGCCAGAGAATCCTCTCGTGTGTTCGTGCAGAAAGGCGCTCGCATGCCAGAGAGGTCGGAAATAGCGCGCTGTTTCGACAACCCGCACGTAAACACAGTTCACGCCTCGAGGCTGCGGGCCACACGGTGGAGTGAGATGTTGGGCGGGGGAGGAGGGGGTAGAACTTGGCGGGTATCCGCGGATTGCTGCAAACACCCCCGCCCGCTTCACCACCCTTCTCCTTTTTATTTCCTTCCATCAACAAACACCTGTTTCCGGCCCCACGTCGCTTTCGTTCCTCGCGGCGAAGGGTCGTCGGTTCTGTCGAGACGTCCAAACAACGTATCTGTGAAGGGTTTCCTCGGAAATAAACTTCTGCCGCAACCTCGGTGGTCAAATACGGTCAGCGATCCTCAATCGACAGCTTAGCAGCTATAATGCCACTGTCACGATCCTCAACAGTTATGAGGGAAACAATACTATTAGTTCCTGGATCCAGGGACTCAAAATTTCGCGCATTTTTAAAGGATAAATTAGATTTAAAACGTATGTATACGAGATGGGTTACTATTAGAAACCGAAAGTTTTCGCGGAAGTATTTTTGCATCACTTTGTTTCAATAATTTAAGCCCGGTACACATTATCCATAATTCAGTATATAATTCCGTACCAAATTCTGTGCATGTAGCACTGCGTCAGTGTTTACCGCAACCACGCTGGTTTCAAACAGAATCCTGTACTGAATTTCATAGATAGAGCACGTCCTATTTCTCATCGTAGGCATGTTGACGCGCATGCGATATACACAGGACTCTGTCACCGCGCATGCGACGTACGCAAGTAGGGTTGCCAATATGTTTGGAATAGAAATGAAATGCTTGTTTCCTACTGAACACATGACCGTCGGATGCTTCAAAACCGAAATAATACAAGAGAGTTTCACTATTTGACAACTATGTGCAAGTCTTGTTATAAAACAATTTTCGGCAATTTAATTTTTGTAATTTATGGAACAAAACAAGCAATATCACACAAATATGTTTCTCCTTTACGCACCGAAACTTAGAAGTAAACAGTGATAGTGTGTATACAACACAGACGTTTTGCTACAGAATTCTGTTATGAAATCTCAATCGACGTTTATGAATAGAATTAAGTAATGTATTGAGTAGGGAATTAAGAATAGTGTGTACCTGACTTTAACGTACACATCTGCAGTTCTCCTTCATGTAGAGACATGCAAAATTCGCGTTATCATTTGGTAGCATGCTAAACTTCACTTTCCTATACATAACAGAGCATAATCTGCGATTCAGTTGGCCACGAACTTTTATGTGTTGTCATGTACGTGTGTTACGTCTGTACAGAGATAGGCCTCTCTACCGTGTAAGTATTCTCCACGGCAAGTCGCGACAATATCGGCCAACGGGAGACGTCGAACGAGCCTGTAGTCACTTGGAGTCTAGTCAGCTGTCAGAAAATAACGCGAATTTTGCATGTCTAGGCGTCACGTATTGGACTGTACCAATCAGAACAAGGTTAATTACGACACCATACGCTTGTGATTTGTGGATAGAACCCCAAGACGTGGTAGTTAATAAAACAGCCAATCACTGACCACGAAGCAGAGCTGCATATGTGCACATAAGGCACTGAAACAAAGTGGATTCAAAAATATCTTTGCGAAAACTTCCTGTCCCTAGTTACTGTTTATGAAACTCGAGGTTGAGGAATATGGACCAATAGCAGACCTGTATGAAAATAATCACTAGAGATCTGAATGCATGGGTTCATTGACCTGTATATGGGCTAGCCTTCAAGAACATATGTGTACACAGCATACAGCAACTCGTTCACACAATCCGACACAGTGACACGACTGATACTACTGGATTGGGCAAGTATTAAGTTGTCTCTTTATCACCGACTCTCATCGCTCTCCAGACTATCTCAAGTATAGTCTGTTCACTTTAAACTGAGCACTCCCCAACACTTATAATATCCAAAAACTATATTTATTGTAGGTAAAGATGTTAAGTTTTGATAGTGGTAAAACGTTTACACTAGTTTTTAGTGTCAGGGAAGTTTTTCTGGTGAAAATATTAAAGACGTCTGCAAAATGGCTGAAAGAAAAATTTAAGTAGTGCTCACTTTATCGTGAACAGACTATAGGTCAAAGGCCAATCGCTGAATTTTAAGGTAAGGTAAGTGGGCTTTACGTCAAGTCGAGAGCAAGGTCATTGAAGACGGTGACACACAACTTGATATAAAAACAGGAGCTGGGAGAGGAGTCGGCCATGGCCTTTGTTAAGAAACCATACCAACATTTGCCTGGAGCGACTTCAGAAAACTATGGAAAAACCTAAATCAGGATGTCCAGAGCCGAGGATCGAACCCAGGTCCTCCCGGACACGAGTACAACGTGTTACCATTGTCACCTCACTCTGTAGCAATTACTAAAGAATTACTTACACTTGGTTCCACACAAGTATTTATGCCGACGATGCGAGGTTCCATTACAATCTTCTAAGAAAACTTCCATCGTGGTGTCACTATGACTAGAGGCACGAGTATTTCGTCTATAAATCTGACAACAGCCTAGAATTCTCAGTCCTATACATGCAATGGCCGAAGTCGAATATCCATTGGCGTCTAACAGTACAAACATGTAACACGTGATATCTCCACGACTTGTTTCCTTATTTGCAGCTGGCTTGCAGTCGTCAAATGTGTGTTAAAACATCTCTCGTCTAATCACAGGAGGAGGAGTGAAGTATACGTTATTGACGTTCAACCTGACCTAGAATCAATACGCGAAATAATCGTGTCGCTAACTATGACTCATAATTACTACAACTTTCATTACAGTTATTTTCTATTCCTAAACGAGAGCAGATATCGTTACACTGTTCCCTGTTTTATTTAAAACAGTTTTTATTATTTAGTCTATTCTTTTCTAAACAAAAAATTGTATAGATTTTGTTAGTTAAAATTAGTCAACATAGTATAAATTGTTTTTAGCAAAGCTGAGAAATTGTTTCTTGATACCTGCTCTCGTTTAGGATTTTAAAAAATAACTGTCGTAAAAGTAGTAGAAATGTAGGATCAAGGCTTTAAGTGGCTATGACCGGACATAAATATCCGCGTTGGAGACGCAAAAACACGAGAACGATAAGGACAAACCACGAGAACCACATCGTCTCTAGCGTACACGCTACGCTACTAAACTGGCTGCAGTTTTAACGTTTCAGGCGGTTTTCAACAGGATTTTAGCGTCGAGCCTTACTTTATTTGTGCATAGCATAGTAAATACTAATGCACTCTTCTTGTGTATGAAATCCGGATGATATTTTTGCAGTTACAACTGTCTTTAAAAAAATTGTTTTTAGCCATTTTGATGGACTCCAAAACTATGCTTCTAATAAATTTACTGCAGTTTTTAAACCACCCAATAGCACAATCATACTGACAACTCTGTTGCCTGTACGACGAGAAATTTCTGTCATTGAAATGAAGTTACATAAACTTTTAATAAGAGCAGTTTAGTTATCTTTCCACAGCTCCTTGAAGATAAAAGTTTTTTCCGTGCTTGTGAGTGTATTTTAACTGCCACTTTTTTTTTCGCTAACCAACAGTACAGACGTAAATATAATAATAATAATAATAATGATAATAATAATAACCTACGGCCAGACATGCTGTGTCATTGTTTCAGCCAGTAAGTACCGACAAGAGAGTAGGCGTATTACAGAAGTTTCCAACAATAAAAACGTACAGCATTGCCCGGTATCATATCAAGAATTAAGAGTTCATTGTCTACAGTCGCAAGGATAAAGAACAAGTAAGTTCGGGAGATGACGATGCGAAGAAATATTCAAATTACATTCCCTGACAGATTTACGCTTAGCGCCCAGCGAATAATACCGCCATTTTTCACGCTGCTACCTTATTAAGCCGTCTCATTGTTCTGTTTCGTGTTATGTCGCATTATATCTACACTGTTGAGTTATTAATGTTGGAATATTACAAACTGTTCTACAACGTTACGTAATCACAGAACTACGACTCTCAGAAAATAGCAGTTACGTGTTTTATACATAGTTTTGAAAGGCAAGATATTTTCTGTTGTAAATGCAACAAGTAGCACACATCAATAAAATATTCAATTCGTCGTCTAGGTAATTAATTGTAAGATGTTCTGTTTGCTTGAAGAAAGTTTCAAATTTACTCGTAACCAGACAGTAAAACAAGGCTCCAACCAAACTAATTTTGATAAAGCATCTTCGCTGGTATTAAGGAAACTGTATTGCTAGTATCGTATGGCCAAAATTAATACCTTAAAATGTAAATTAATTTTATAAATTTAATTTTTTAGACCAATTATGATTTAGGAGCTGGTTTATCTTGCATCGCAAAGGTTGGGTCACACCGATATGACTTCAGGTCATCTTTGATAATAATTTTGAGAACACTTACATTCGAAAAAATACACCTTTACATTAATATTTACGCAGTACTGAACTTTCGATAAAAAAAAAAAAAAAAAAAAACAACTGTTTCACGTTCACTTCTAAATAAAATAGCACGTAAACAAAAAAAAAAGTAAACAAACGTGTATTTGGCACGAAAATAGACGAAATGTTTTTTAAAACAATCTATTCACGCTACACTAGCATCAAATATTGTACAAGGATAATATAGGAAACTCATCTGAAAAACACGAGACGGTTTATTTGGTTCCAGCTCCTGCCGACAGGAGCGCTGTTCCTTCTGTAGTAGCACATTGCTCTATGAATAGTTCAAATTTTGTATATTGCTATGTATAAATTGAAATGTAATTATGATTTTAAGATGTAGACATACTCTTTTTGATATTATTTTCATAAGTTAAAATTTAAAATATTAATAAACATTTTCTCATACCATTAGCCTAAGAGAAATTCAGTCTGTAAATTTGTAAACACCATAGAACATAGAGACATAAGAATGTGAATTTTGCTAGTGTTTACAGCTCTCGCCGTCGATAACACGTCTCGCGCTTTAACAATGCTAAATAGCTGGAGTTTCCCATATTGTCCTTAACGATATTTGCTAGCATTATAACGGCAAAGAGTCTCAAGACAGTTGATCAAGATATTGGTATAATTTCACAGCAAGGCAAGAATTAGGCAAAAAGCTTGCGCTTTCGCTCTCTCTCTCTCTCTCTCTCTCTCTCTCTCTCTCTCTTTATATATATATATATATATATATATATATATATATATATATATATATATATATATATATATATATGAAGAGAGATATCGTAGACGTTAACATTCAAGAGTTACTGAAATATTTACACTGCATTATGGTGGGAGTTCACAGAAAATGTCAATTTTTTTTAAAAAATTGGGTATTTGGTATTTGTATGAGATGTGGTTTGTTTTATAGACACATATTCGTGACTGTTGTTTACTGTAATGAATAAAAACTTAGATTTTGTAGAATGGTTTTCGAAGTCCAGATTTGAACATAACGGTTTTATACTAGATAGGAAACCAACTGACTTACATAAATGAAATAACTTTCACTGAAGAACACTGTCATGGACTACACCAAGATATTTATAAAAAAAACTGCATTGAAAAATTTTTGTACGGTATTAAAAAAATGTCAGAAAATTGGCAAATATATATTTTTAATTCAAAATTTAAAAAGTTCAATGCAGTTCTTATACATGCCTTGGCAAAGCTCGTGACAGTTCTTCAGCATATTTTTTTTTATTTTTGTAATTTAATTGGTTTTCCTTTGTAACATAAAGTTTTCTGAAATTTTTGGATTTGTCATGCAATTTTATAATACTATGAAAGCTAATATTTTTTTTTTCATGACAGTAAAAAATAGTGACAATGTGCGTCTACAAAACAAATCATATCTCGTACAAATACATAAATAATTAAAGAAAATAATAATTTTAGTGAACTCCCCCTCAAGTACTGACACTACTATGTAGGCCTATGTATTATTAAGAGGCGGAAAGATACAAATTCACTGAAAAAAGAAAATCAATAAGGGCTACAGAAGTGCTTGCTCTCTTTGCCATGAACAGCATATGCCGACGTAACAAACATAAAAAAAAAAAAGACCAGGCCAAGCGTCATTTGCAAACCTTGACGACCTTCAAGATTGGCGCATTCCATGTAATTACGACACACGTAATGCTGCCAGCAATTATGCGAACCCCGTGTAGGATCACAAACATTCAATTATCGTCCACATCAGGTGCTATTCCTGTAAGTGATATATGCAGAGGAAGAAGTATGAGCTGTCTTTCTGGCGTGTCTACAAATATCTGTAACTTTACATCAGCGTGTCAGTTCTGAGTGAAGAAAATGAAACATAATGTGTCGGAGGACGTCGAAAGAGTTGGAAATAATCCTCATCGGCTAAATATTCAGCAAATATACAACCAAGTTCGGAAAGACGACAGTTCAGTTCTCGATCAAATCATCCTGATTTCGACTTGCCCAAGTCAGTTCAAGTTCAACTATTTACTGATCACAAAGCAGGTTCGGGAACTCAGAAGAAAATACATGTGGTATGGCAAATTTTCACTGTACCTTTCATTTCTACTAATCATAACCCAATCTTCGGTAGGGAATATATTTCCTTACTCGAATAAAAAAACTATTATTTCCAATATGACTGCGGTATAAGGAAGGCTTTCGCTCAAAAAGGAAAATCCCACAGCGTTACATGTTACTCTACTTAAGTTACGTGTTGCAAATACTTTTATTTTGTTTGGAACAGCTTATGCTATAGTTTTAGAACGAAAATACTTATTTGCACACAGTTATCAGAGAAAAAAAGAAAAAAAAAAAGCTTGACTGAAATGTGGGCCACACACCGAGACGAACAAAAAAAAGTCAGTGGTGACATTTTATGTAGGTTCAACTAAAATTTCTTTAGGACTTTATTTTTGCGCCGGCAAGTCGACACCCGGGCGCTGCGGCGCATACTCTATTTTTCCGGAAATGTGCGACGGCTCCCAGAACGAGGTACCGTCACCGTCGAGAGGAGGGACTATGGTGCTCCAAAGAGACGCCGCACTCCCAAATTGGAAGAGGCTGTACCGCACTACGATGAGCAGGACCCGTCAACAAGTACGCGAACAATTGCGCGTGCGTTGAATGTTTCTAAAAGCATAGTGTGGGAGGTTCTGCACGAGCAACAACTACATCCTTACTACCCCCAAAGGGTACAGGCGTTGCAACCAGCAGATTTTGTATCACAAGTTAACTCCTGCACGTGGTTTCTGCACTGCTGTTTAGTTGAGCCTCACTTTCCCCGAAGAGTTCTGTTCACCGATGAATGAAAATTCACGAGGGAGTGTGTTCTCAATTCTCGAAACGGCCATGTCTGGGCAGACGAAAATCTGCGTACGACGCATGTCAGGGGATTCCAACACAGATTTTCAATCAATGTGTGGGCAGGTATTCTACACGGTCAATTGATCGGGCCGTACCTTGTTCCAATCAGTTTAATGGGGGCTGCTTACTTGATCTTCCTATAGGACGTATTGCCTCTGCTCTTGGATGACGTGCCATTAAATGGCCGTCAAGAACTGTGGGTTCAGCACGATGGCGCACCGCCGCACTTTACACGTGACGTTCGGGAACATCGTACCCGACGATTCCGGCAGAGATGGATAGGCCAGGGTTGTCCTACTGCGTGACCCCCACGATTGCCAGACTTAACGCCATTGGACTGTTTCCTGTGGGTTTGTATGAAGACTATGTTGTACAAGACTCCTGTCGAGACCGAGGAAGAACTGGTGGCACGAGTTATGGTCGCTGCACAAGAGATTAACGGGACACCTGGTGTGATGGAACGATTGTACCGGAACATGATTCGTAGGTACAATGTGTGCAACGATGTTGCTGGTCGTCACATCGAGCTTCTGTTATAGTGAGAAGTTTCGTATGGGACACATTGTTCTTCTGTAATGAGTCAAACGTCACTTAATTCTGTACCTTACATCACATCTCATTTAACATGGTGCTCTTCTGACATCATACTGCCTATCCGGTTGCAAAACAACACCGGCACATCTGGCACATTGGAATAGCTGCAGCACGGAAATGGTACGTTTCCGGACATGGCTTCCTATTCAAAATATTGTCTACTCAGTCCCCTCTACTAGCCCTAGAAATTTGTAACATGAACTTTCAAACTCATAATAAGCAAGAACACCATGCGAATCCTTCGTTAAATTGCTGACGAAAATGTTGGTGGCAATACGTTGTACGATGACTTTGGTGGCAATATGTTGAACGATGAAATTTTACATCAGTGTGGCAACATAAGACGTGTAATTAGCCCCCTCTTGCGCTCCACAGATATTTTAATTATCTTTGTTCTGACCTGCACATTACGGGTGAATGTTAAAATCCTGAGCTGTCCAAGCACAATGCTACGTTTTCTTGACGTAACATGCATATAATAACACCAGGAAATATTACCTGGACGTGGAGCGCAAGAAGGGACTTTCTCCGTACAGTGTTGCCACAATGTACACGTAAAATGTGGTCGTACAACATTTTCCCACTTACATTTCGTCTCCAATTTAGCCCAGGAATCGCGTGATGTTCTTATTACGCTTTTGTTTTTGGACAGCCTGTATATATGGTTTCATTTCATAACATTCATTATTCTCTGGTTCCCCAAGTTGGGAGTTGGCCTGCCACCCCATTCCGTAGTCAGCGTCATCGTGCAAACCGGTCCAAAGAGGATCCTTGTATTGATCTTTGAACTATTCTTGCAATGGGTTCGTATTAAAAACATAACAGTTTTTTTGAGATATACGCCATTGCGGGCGAATATTGCCGTATTGCATAAACACCCACAATGAAACAAAAAGCCAAAAACAAAGGAAGAAAAGTCAGTAAGCTTTTCCTTTTCAGGAATTATCTGTATGTTTTTGTCTGTTGACTACTGCATTTTGGCTTTTCTTCCTTTGTTTTTTTTTATTGTAGGTGTTTCTTCAATACGGCAACATTCGCCCGCACTGGCGTATGTCCAAAAAAAACTGTTGTGGGAATCGTGCCGGACGATGCCGCTGGTCGGCGGGTTTTCTCGGGGATCTCCCGTTTCCCCCGCCTTTTCATTCCGGCGCTGCTCCATACTCACATCAGTCACTCCTCACCAGCGCTAAAGGCCTCGATGTTAAGCGCTGACCAAAACATCTTCACTCACTCTGTTATGTTCAGGATCCTTGTAGAGGCGCACGGTCCCCGGGTGTGATCGCGACATTTCAAATTGTATGCCTACACATTGTATAGACGTAGTGAACGCGGATGTCAGCAGCAAGTAGCCAGATGTGAGGGAACAACGTTGCACAGCAGGTACTCAATTTCCTCCGAGGCTGAGGTGTAGGGTAGACACCGGACATTACCTGGCGAGGTAAGTGCGAGATGATGACTGTGTTCCAGCCTGACAACTAACCTCCAGTGCACTGGCATGCGGGAAACTACTGCATCATGACCTCCGCGCCAGCCACCTGACACACCACTGCCTACCCCACAGCCTGCCGAGAACAAGAATACGGAATACAAGTTAAATTACAGTGCAGTTCACATGTTCAATTATTTTCGGCGGAGCTCAGTCTCCTTTCAATTTATCGATTTAGGAAAAAAGTGTTTTCCTGCACTGAGATGCAGCGGTTGGATTGGGTTGGATTAGGTTAGGTGAGGTTACCTAACCAACGTTAGGCTAAGTAATGTTAGATTACCTAACCTAACGTAATTTAATTTAATCTAAACTAACTTAACATAAAGAAAAAGTAAATGTGAAAAGTAGCTACTCATCATTAGGGACCCTGGTTTTACGCGAAAAGAATTTTGCCTCACTTTGTTTCAGTGCCTTATGTGCACATCTGTAGTTCTGCTTCGTGGTCAGTGATTGGATATTTTAACTCTCTCGAGCCTTGGGATTCTACCGGCAAATCACAGCCTTGAGGTGTTGCAGAGACATTATTGTAATTGACTTAGACAAATGATATACAGCTATTCATATAGACACGTTGCCTAAAATCATGAAGCAGAATTACAGATGTGCACGTAAGGCACTGAAACAAAGTGGGTCGAAATTCTTTTCGCGAAAAACCAAGGTTCCTACTCATCATTAGAGATCCGTAAATTTAGTGGGTTCAACGACCAGCCGGTTGAACTCCGCAGTCCTGTGTACACTATGTCTTCAGCTACCTGTTTATTGGCTGTTGCTCCAGTGAAACGTAGCACGGGAGTCACAGAGTGTTGTCATACAGTTGTGATACTGGTTCACAGTCCTTATGGAAGAGTGTCATTCACAACCATCCAATCGTGTACAAGAATGTAAAATCTATCCTCTACTCAAATGCATTCGCGAAATTTCCGGGTCTCTATTCGTCATATACCGGCAAAACTATTTACCTAGTGGTATAGTTAGAGATGATGGTATATCACGAAAATTATTTATGCCAGCATACCCTTGAAAACGCTGCAGTTTCTTGCAACGTGTATGATTGGGTGATATGCGTCTGACACAACTTAGCTGTCTGCAGACCAATAACAGGCATCAAATACTACAATAGCCGGATTCTTATTGGCGCAGTCAAATAGGGTAACAGCTCCAAGCACTAGCTAAAGCCAGTAATCTCATGGCAAGCTGAACGTGTGTTGAAATCTAGCAAACAGTCAAGTTTTCCCGCGATAATCCAACATCTCTAGGTATAGTTTACAAATAAAAAGTGGTTCTACAGTGATTTTAAGTAGTCCTAAGTAAAAACCATTTTCATTATGTTAGTTTAGGTTATTTTATTTTAAGTTAGGTTAATTAACCTAGCTTTTTAGTTATGTATAGGACAGTTTCTAACCAATGTAGAACCATTTTCCATCGATAAACTCTACTTATAAAATAAATAGTTTGACCAATATGAAGAGTTACGTACCAGTTTCGACAGGTGACTGCATAGATCAATAGGTGCATGTAGCCTATATTACTAGAGACCTGAAAAATTCGCGTTTTCTTTTGAACACAAGCTATAAGTCAATCAACGGTCTGTTCGTGTCACTTTATCAATTGTCTCTTTCCGTATTTGCCACTTCTATAATATCTCTGAGTCAATAATATAGAATCAAATAAATGCAGGCCCAGTCATGTGGTATTACTGTGTCAGTGAGCAGCCAATGAGAGCTGTTGTCTGCTTGGGTACACAGACATCTTGGAGTCTAGCCTTCAGCTCAGTGAATCCGCGAATTTTTCAGGTCCCTATATGAGGAACTTAGATTTATAGTGGTGTAAGTCAGTGAAATTAGTTTTCTCGTGGGCAATAATTTGTAATCACATGCAGTGGCGGATTTAGAAACGTATTTGGGGAAAGAGGCCCCTTACGTGACTTTAAGGATTGTAAAAAATGCCAGTAATCTCAAAAGTGTTGTAGTTTACTGTTACAGAACATTAAAAATAACATACATGCTAGTTGGACACACTAAATGTATTTGGATCATCATAGAACAAAACTCCAATTTCGTTGAGGCAACTGGACATACTTTGGCTACATCATGTCGAACATGATAGGGGGAGGGGGGAGGGCGCTTCAGCCCGATAGCCCCACCCCCTTAAATCCGCCATTGATCACATAATACTCAAATGGTAATCAAGATATCAGTTAAGAGTGAAATATTTGTTACCGAAAAATGTGAACAATGTGAATAAAAACGACACTATTAATATTTCATTTGTGACTTACACCACTATGAATCTCAGCCACTCATATATTACTAGCCCGTAGCCTCCAAGAAGAGATGAACGAATTCTCCAGCAAAATATTCTTATTGGTTGATTCTTACAGGCATGTCGATTCGCCGATGATCAAACTACAGAGACGTGTACAATTCGCGTTATCTGCCAGCAGGCAAGACTCCAATCGGCTATGCGCGCTCAACGTCTCCCATTGGCGGACAATGTCGTGGTCTGACACGGAGAATTCTTCCGGCCAGTAATTAAACGTTCCACAGTAGATTGACCAACCACCTTTAGAGCGGTGACGCACGTAAATGCCATCATTTAGAGGCTCGTGGCCAATGTAACTGCAGGTTTTGCAGCAGTTTCGCGCAAAAAAGACGACACGCGAGCCACTATATCTAGAGCCACATACTAGAATACATTGTCCTGTGCATACTCAAGCTCCGTATATTCGTTCATAGGCCACTGTTCCACTGAGTAGCAGAGTGGACAAATAGTCGGAGATTGAGTAACATAGGATAGTAAATTCTAACGTGCAGGTCATTGAAATCGCGAAATTTTCCTATCCCTAGCTATATCTCGGTTCACGATACTTCTGTGAAAAGTGAACCTCGGGACGAGTGGCTGTTATTGACACAGCAGCACTGTAAAAAAAACTTCCTAAAATGTATAGGAAGTAATTAACCTTAACGCAGTACGGGGCAGTTACTATACTTCCGTCTTGTAAATATGCAAACCTTTATAGTTCTTATCAATAAAAGTCTGGTAACTTTAGTATATATCTGGATGTTTTCTAACAAAGTTTACAAGTACTAACATGGATGTCTGGGAAACAATGCTACCATACTTACTTTCTTAGCGCTTCTGTACTCACATGTGGCAAATTTACAAACTATTTTTTAGAGTGCAGGTGGGACATGCAGATGAAAGAAGCAGTCTCCTCGCTAATTACAGCCGTACAAAGGCCTGGTGTAAGTGCTGGCCAAGGAAGTGCGAGGTGCTCATTACGGAGAGCTTAATGTCCCGGACGCGCGGCTAGAAGGAAATGGGGACATTTCTAGGCGCTGGTCGGCCTTCGTGGCGACGCCATTGTTCGCGGCAGTAATTAACCCGCCTAGCCCCGCTCGGCGCGAAGGCAATACCTGGCCGCGGAAATATGATTGCGGTCGCGGCCCCGAACATTAATACACCAGGTGCGTCGTTAGACGACAGTACATCTAGTAAGCGGCAGTCCGTAGCTGCGTGGGTTCCTAAGAAGGAGAGGGGAGAGTAAATATCGCTGTCTTACATACGCAGTGCAATATCAGTTGTACTGCCTGCTTCCTCAATGTGTGTGAATAATGACTGTTTCGGAATAGCATTTGAAGAATGTTACACACGTATATGCAGTGGCGGCTAGTGGGTTGTTGCCAGGTAGGGCTGCAGTTTCCAAAAAGCTGTACAGGGTTGTGCGCTGGTTGACTCTACAGCCACTGACACGCTGATGTGCAGGTGCCCCTTACTACTGAGCGGTCACAACACATCTAGTAGCCAGCAAATATTTCATGGTCGTTGGTCTACGGCGCGTTCAAGAGTGTAGGCCTACATATCTGACTATCTGCTGCCCAACCTGTCAACAACCCACTAACAGCCACTGCTTATATAACGATTTCAGGGTATCCACGTATCTACATCTTTATAAAATAACTTTTGCTAGCTGTATACTGAGGGCCGTATCTATATACCTCTTTCGAATGACAACCAACTGCTTACCAATGCTTTCACTATACAGATAGTAGTAGGTTATCATTCGAAATACGTTTATAATATCGGCCCTAAATGTATAGTTTCAAAACCTGTTTAAATAGCACCACTTTGCACACTAAGAGTACGTGGTAGATAAATAAACGCTGAAAACATCAATTGATTTCTACGATTTTTTCGAAGTCAATATGGATAAAATAGTCAATGACAATACTGGATAATGGTATTTGTCAACTTTATGAGTAAACATTTATCCAGAATTACTAATTCGTTACGCGTGATCTCTTGCGCCGCAGTTAAATGAACGAGGTTCCGGCGTCAGAGATTGTGCCTCAGAAGTTCGTAATACTGAAAGCAATTTTGTTTAAAACGTTGGCTAAAACTATTATCTAGGATTGCTATCGTTTAATTTTCGCAAATTGGCTTCAAGAAACCTACAGTTGAAGATTAATGCTTTCAGTGTTGATTATGTACTACGCCCTCTTAAACATAGTTTATTTTTTTACCGGAAAGGACTCCTGAAACCCGCTCTTTTCCAGCTTGGGGTACAAGTACGAGTATTGCTAGCGTATGACCTCCACCCCGCCCCCTCCAAGGGTCTTGGGGAGAGCTTCCAACAAAGTACAAGTCTAGATTCGGGACTTGGTTAAATATCACTACCTGTTATTTGCATCAACGCAGCGCAGCGCAGGTGCGGAACAAGTAAAAACGAGTATTCATTTTCAACCTCTAGTCTCAGCTGGAACTGAACAGACCCTCGCGTTATTTAGCTGCGCGTGCACGAACAAAGCAAATGTACTTGTGCCGAAGTACTATTTCTCACTTATCACGTGACACATGCACTTCTGTGTGTGCGTATGTAATTCCACTACAGCGCAATCAGACGCAGTGCAGGTGCAAATTTTGCGTTTCACCCACAAAAAGCTAAGAGCGAGGTGGCGCAACGGCAACACGTTGTACTCCCATTCGGGAGGACCCGGGTTCGATCCCCAGTTCCGGCCATCCTTATTTCGGTTTTCCATTGCTTCACGGAATCGCTCCAGGTGAATGCTGGGATGGTTCCTTAACAAAGGCCATGGCCGACTCCTCTCCCAGCTCCTGTCATTGTACCAAGTTGTGTGACACCGTCTATAATGACCTCGTTGTCGGCGAGACGTAAAGCATACTTATCGTACCTTTATCTATTAAAAGCTCTAGAGACATGCAAAATTCGCGTTATTTTCTGACAGCTGATTAGACTCCAGGTGACTGTAGGCTCGTTCGACGTCGCCCGCTGGCTGATATTGTCGTGACATTCCGCGGAGAATGTTACACGGTAGAGGCCAATCTCTGTAAAGATGTAACACACGTAAATGACAACACTTAAAAGTTCATGGCCAATTGAATCGCAGATTATGCTCTGTTATGTATAGAAAAGTGAAGTTTAGTCTGCTACCAATTGATAACGCGAATTTTGCATATCTCTATTAATCACACACCCCTACCACACTTCTGTCTGCCGGAGGTCTCGCAGACTGTTGTTATGCCGGGCACCATACAGAACTGGGACGACCCCGCCGCGCAAGTTACACGTGTCGGAGAAAGTGGCTGCGCGGTTACGCCTACACGGGCTTGGAGGGCAGGGCGAATCGCCAAACAGAAGAAAAAAAAGGCGCGACAATTCACAATAAGAGGCGGCCCACCCGCGCCGTAACTTGCTTCACACGTCGCATGTAAAAAAAATAAAAGTATTCTCGTTGCACAATGGGGAAGGCGGACTCTCCGTACTATCAGAGGACAATCAATCACTACGTCAGAGAGGTGAGGTGCCCCGGTGTTTGTAAACAAGGCAGACGACAGAGTCCTTGACACACATCGGGCCCGGGCCATCCATCATCTGGCGACAGCTCTCCAGGCGCGGGAGGACACGTGTGTGGCCGTTCCTTCCAGTGTCCGGAACTACAGCGTGTCCACCTATAGGAGTACTCGGCGGGAAGACACGCCAGTGGCGCTTAGAGGCGATCAGGCAAGTGTTGAGCGAGCAACAGCCAGCCTTACAGACCGTGCGCTTCCAGGTCCCGATCCTGTCTCCAAAACCACGAAGCCATACTCGATGGCTACGGACTGGAAATATTCGCGAATTCAATTACCTGTAGGCTAGAATCCATTGTACTATACATATTCAAGCCCCGGCTGTTTGTTTACTAGCTGCTGCTCAGTGGAATAGCAAACAATGAACGAATAGACGGGCCTAGAGCATGCATAGTACAATGGATTCTAGCCTACAGGTAATTGAATTCGCGAAAATTTCCCGTCCCTATCGATGGCTTAAAGCACACAAATTGTATGTCAAATTAATATTTATTAAAATAAAGTTTTAACTTGCTAGCAAAGATAACTTGTACATAATGTATCTTATAGATGAAACCATGGAAAAAAATTATACATATTGTATAATTTGACTTGTTAGCTACTAGTAGTTGTGAGAATAATAGTAAATATTCTTTTACAGTTTCTAAATATGGACATACCATGTTTGTGCTTAGAACCATAACATTTCTGACACCCACGCCACGTGACACAAGCATAAGATACCCTTGATGTACCAGTTCTAGGTTTTCAAGTCGTAATATTAGTTTTACAGTATAAATAAAAATGTGTTCACATAGAACCAAATTAACGTTAATGTTCTTTAACATTTTTGTGCTAAATTTGCATTACTTGTAAACGCAATTCGTAAAACAGTAAGAGACAAAAATTACCACACGTGCAAAGCAAATTTAGTGCAAAAATGTTGAACATCGTATTGTGGCATCATAACCATCCAGAACCGAAGTCCCCCCCCCCCCCCCCATGTAAAAATTACAAACATCACGACCAACCAGCAACAAGCGAAGCAGAGACAGAACTGCTGAACTCCTTTCCTAACAGAACTGAGTTCCCTTCATTAGAAGATATATTAGATAGTGGTCTTACACACAAAGCCCACTTTGAATAATCAGTTAGAATATATTACATTCGTATCACTACTCGTCCAGAATTTGTCTGCGCTGAAGTTTAAATCCCGATACCGATCGAATTAAGTCTCCATTTTACCGCGTTTCTTTCCGCCATTTTCATATTCGATTTAATAAACCGAACGTAAGTATACCTGAAAATTCTCTACAGTTCTCTTGAAAAACAATATTTTAGTGGTTTGAGTAGAAAATATTGTACGTAAAATGAAAGAGCAAATCTGCTAACAATAATAATTATTCAAGCAAGGCCTGACACATTAGAACATTATGCATTACAAGTCAACGAAGGTTGCAAGCCTGGCAGGCAACCAAGTGCATCCTTACGAACTTTTTTCTTCTAGAAAACTGTTTGCGTGATTGTTACGTCAAGGTGTCATGTTTAGCGCATTAAAGTATGATACTGACATCTTTAAAATAAAAATACACAGTGCTCACACAAACACACATTGGCAGGACAATAGCATAGCACCATTTGTCTCAACATAAGAGGACGACATTAATCCACAATTTTTAGGAGGTTCGGGTCTTGCTCAAAGAAACATAATTGGTATTTTTTAAAATCTTAATTCGTTAACATTTTTTCTATTTAAAACTAATTTTAAATATAGATTCTCTAAGGTGGATACAGCAACCTTACGAGTTTATGTACGACATACACTGAAACAAACTTTTACAAAATACTTGTTTGATTATATACTTGTGGTAACAGAATATTTGGTTACCAGAACAAAATACCAGAAACAACACACCTAGGCTAACTTTGTTCACCAAAAAAATATGGACATTATTTGCCATAGTAGTAACGCATGGCAGTAAAATATCTAGTTGATGGAAATGTGATAATTTGTTTGAAAGTACACAAATGTACATTTTGTTGCTCTAATCGTTCATAATTATGCACGCCAAGTTTGTAATCACACCTCGGGAGTCATTTCGCCATTTCTTTGACCATTATCAAGATGCTTCTTACAAGGACAAACAATCCCAATAAAACTATTTCTACAGAAAATAATAAGTAATTACGTGCCATATATATATATTACGCCGAGTCAAACACCAGAGTTCAGTCTTGGCCGTGGATGCTAATGAACGATCCTCAATGCGACAGGTCCGCGGGTTCAATTGTCGGGGCTACCAAGTTTTTTTTTATACATTTTCCTTAATGCATAGCCAAGCAAATGTGTATCGCTAAGAAGTAGAAACTAGAGAGCATGGCCGTACGTGCCATTGTTGTGTCGCAGGAGAGGTCTTAGCAGAACTTGGCGTGTCTTGCAGCACACGACGGCAGGGATGATATTGCGCTGCTGCCGAGCGGCACGAGGCATGTCGGGTCTACAGATGGAGCTGAACCCAGCCTGCGGCACCACACAACAGGAATAACACTGGCGACGACCCGGCAACTGGGTCAGACCACCCGCAGGGCAGGCCAGCCGCTTGGCAGATGATCAGCAACCTCTTCCCCCTCCTCACTATCATCCCTGGTCCTGTCAAACATTCTTGTTGTAGGGCTCGATACTGTACTAGGGGCGTAGCTAGATGAGGAGAGGGGGGATAACAACTTGACAATTTTCAAAATAAAGTAAGGACACCGACCACACGTCATGAAGCAGCCGGGGGTGGGGGTTGTATTTCGGTTTCAATGTGCAAAATTATGCAATTTAAGCAGTTTTTGTACCCAAATTGAGAATATAACACTGCTATTTTTTATCTTCACGCAGCTTATTTTCATTTTGGAGGGGGATATATCCCGAAACCCCCTCCCCCCCTCTGGCTTCGCCACTGACTGGCACCTCACATACATATAGGTGATACGAGATAAAGTGAGCACTTTTCAAAGCCTAATTACTTTTTAACTTTCAGATAATGTATATTTTCATGGCTCTTTTTAATATATAAACAAAATTATGTAAGTAGCAAAGTGTAGCTATAGATTGTATCGTACTCAAAAGCAAACTTTTCAGGTCACAATAAATAATATTTTTAAATTATAGTTCTAGACAAGATGGTCGTCAAAGTTGTCTGTCACGTTATCACGAACCACCTATAGGTAGAGGCACGAGTATTTCGCGTATTGATTGTAGGTCAGGTTGAACGCAAATAACCTGTACATCACTAACTTCCGTGATTAGGCGACAGTTGTTTTGACACACCTCTGGAGGTTGCAAGCCAGTAGTAAATAATAAAATAATTCGTAGGGCTACCCACTTGTACGGTTAGGAGCCAATGGATATTCGACTCTGGCCAGTGTGTGTATAGGACTGAGAAGTCTAGACAGCCACCAGATTAATGCGCGAAATATTCGTGCCTCTACTTATAGGCCTTTCACGATGAAATGTGGCCGCCTGCCCTGAGCGTCGAGCGGTGCGCAGATCTTCCGCCGTTATATGTTTATTAAAAAAACTGCTTAACTCGCATACGTGAGATCTGCTAAAGAACAGCATTCCAAGTACCTGCGTTACACGTATGCATACCCATTTTAGGCCAGTGGCGTCGCGTGGAGTGTTCCAAGGTGTGCGGTGACCAGCAGTGACTATACACAACACTGAGTTAGTTGTCTGAGGAACCATTTGACTTGTATGGTCAGGAACACTCCACAGCCAGTAGCGTACAAGAGGCAAGGTACCTATAATATATACACCTTGATCTCTGCAACAACACAACTTCTTAAGAGTGCGTGGTAGATAAATACACGCTGAAAACATCAATTGATTTCTACGCCTTTTTCGAAGCCAATTTGGATAAAATACTCAATGACAATCCTAGATAATGGTATTTGCCAACTTTATGAGTAAATATTTATCCAGAATTACTAATTCGTTACGCGTGATCTCTTGCGCCGCAGTTAAATTCACGAGGTTCCGGCGTCAGAGATTGTGCCTCAGAAGTTCGTAACACTGGATGTGATTTTGTTTAAAACGTTGGCTAAAACTATTGTCTAGGATTGCTGTTGTTTAACTTTCGCAAATTGGCTTCAAGAAACCTACAGTTATAGATTAATACTTTTTCGCGTTGGATTATGTACCACGCCTTCTTAAGGCTCGGTTTCAGCCGCCATAATGAATTTAACTATTTTTCGTTTTTTTTTTTTTTTTTTTTTTTTTTTTTTTTTTTTTTTTTTTTTTGGAATTCTAAGAAGAAAGTGTTAAATATGCGATTATACCTCAAATTCTATGCAGTACAATACAGGCATGGCAATAGAGCTAGTAATGTCTAGTTAGGTCGCATTCTTCTCGCCAACTCCCCTCTATGATTCATTCAGTGGCAACTCCATGATTTTATGACGTAACATTATAGTTAGAGATGGTGAAATTACGGAATTGAAGGTTTTTGACTCCTTTTAGGTAAAGAAATCTAGAAAAAGAATCTTTCAAAATGTACACTATTAACTTTAGTATTACGTCATAAAATCATAGCGTCACCACTGAATGTCTCATAGAGGCTAAAGTGAAGCGTGATGCACTGTGTTGTGACGTCCTTATTGGTTTGCAATTCTAGGCCTCGAACGCGCAAAATACGTCCACCCAGGCGATCCTGAACTAGCCTGAGACGTTACATTTTAGGTGCAGATATAAGCGTTCAATGTGTTTATAAATCACGTGCCCATGCGTGTAAACAGTGGCAGAAATAAATGAATCAGGCGAGAAGAAAAATTTCAGGTTCTTAAAACGAACTGAATTCACCGCGAACACTCTACGACATTAGCTACCGGTAAAAATTCGCTGGATTTAAAATAAATGCAGAATTTAATTAAAACTACAGATAAAAAAAAGAAAGTAGTTATATTATAAGCCTTCTCGAAGCGTAATTCATGTTCGTATCAGTGACCATAATAATAGGAACCCTGAATTTCGCGAAAAGATTTCTGGAACATCGTGTTCCAATGCCTTACATCTGCGGCTTTGTTTGAAAGTCAGTGATTGGATGGGCAATACGTCAAAAAAAATTGGAGGGGTATACGGTGTACAACAATTCGAAGAAAAAAAAATACGATTTGACGTCTATATAAGTAGTTCGCGATTGAGTTCGGTACATTCTACTCATTGATTGTCACTTTAAAATGCGTTTCAATATAAAAAAAGTTGTAGGAAACTAAAACTTATAAAAAAAAGGTAAACAAGGGTTTCAAAAGTACTAATTGTATCTCTGTTCGCCTATGGGCACCTGCTTACCCTGAAGAGTGACGTGGAAAGAGGTCCTACAGTAGTGAAGTGCCGCAATACCAGAAGGGTGGGGGGAGGTGGCGAGATATCCCCGAAAATAGCCCGCCGACTAACGGCATCGTCCGACACGATTCCCACGTGCGAAACCCCGAGGTCGACACAGCCTGGAATCGAGCTCGGATCACCTAGGTGGGAGGTGAGTGCTCTATTCACGGCGCCAACCTCGGCCACTCCGAAGGGGGGGGAAAAATGTTTCTGGCGATGTTGAAGGCCTTAAAAATATAATTCATAGTATGTGTATAGATTTTAAAGTACAATTCTTCTATACTTTAGAGTGAGTGAAGATATTTTGGTCAGCGCTCAACATCTAGGACTTGAGCGTTGGTGAGGGGAGACATGGTGTGAGTATGGAGTAGCGCTGGAATAAGTGGGAGGGGGAAACAGGAGATCTCCGAGAAAACTCGCGGCCAGCGGCGTAGTCTGGCATTATTCCCAGTGTATCTAGATGAAATTCACTCTGTTGTTGTAGAGAGTGCTACTATTAAAAATGCGAATTGAGATAACATTTGTAACATTTGAAAACTCAAAAAAGCCTTGAAGTAATTCCATTGAATTTTTTCCTATTCGAGAGCAGGATGGCCATTCCAAGATGGTGTAAAATAACAGGGATGTGTTCTTTTATTACTGCAGTATATAGCATATCACTGTAGAACACAATGCAACATGAGCACAAATTGTGGTGAGATTTTTTCCTTAAGGGCCGGCTCGATCCATATGTCCAGTGTGGGAGACATAGGGATTTCAATGTAAAATTGAAAGTCGCTTTACGCATTCAGTTTTCATGATTTAACTTTCAAACAAGAATTGTAATACAGATTTTGAAGACGACTAACTTGCTATAAGACGAAAAAACTATTTTCGTTATAAAAAACGTATGAAATCGATAGTTTAAATATTAAAATCGCTGCACGTTTCAGGCTATGTAGTTTATTGGGTTAAATATTATATAGCGAATTCCGTTACGATTAAACACATAAATAAGTCAGTGGTAGCGTAACTGTATCTCATCTAGGAAAAGCGTGAGAGGTCTTTACGTAAATGAAAAATTAGCGGAGTAATGGGTCGTGTACTGGGTGGTGCGCGCGCATCCTGAGGGGAGCGGGGAAGCGGAGCAGGCGTGCGTAGTTGCCACGTCTGTTATC
>PNEQ01105052.1:0-22956 GCA_003012365.1 Medauroidea extradentata
CTTTGCCACAAAGCGAGATTAACAAAACTCGATGAAGAGCTAAACCTGAGTTTAAGTTAGAGGTGCGTTCCACCAACAACACAGCGAGTTTAAGTTACCAGAGATTAGTTAAACTTGGCTGCACGATGGGTTGTGTGAGCTGAGTTGCCTTAATTGTGTCGGAAATACCCGAACACTTGTCGGAAATTGCCGAATGTGTTTTTGTGGATGATTTTATTCGGAAACTTTGTTACAACGTTCTTGAGGGGAAGGAGGGAGTGATTGTATCATACTATCTAGAGGGGGGGGGGGAATATACAGCTAGTGGGCTAGGTACCCCTGGGTAACTTTGGAGTAAAGCAAGCAAGAAAGACTAGGGGAAGATAATCCAGCAAATATAATTTACATTATTTTATCGCTGTAAATGCAAATGTTTATCTACACACAATTGTTTAATTATTTTCTCGTCTGTATATTTTTGCTAACCTGAAAGTACCAAATGTTTAACAGAATCTCATACTACACTGTAAAAAATTGTTTTGTACTTTTACAAAGAAAATCTTTGGAAACCCAGTTGCCAAAGAAATCCTTTGTAAAACTACAATAGTTGTCCTTGTAATAAAATACAAAGTATGTTGTTTGTAAAATTATAAGGAATAACCTTGTAGTTGTACTTTCAATAAGGAAAAAATAAATAAATTTAAATGCTCACTGTACTTCATAAATAACACTGAACTTATTTATCAAATAACTTTTGAATAAAAGACGCTTACATGCAATTATTTTGAAAATTAAAAAAACTTGGAAGTAGTAAGCTTCGAACCATTATACCCGCTCGCAGAACCTACGCATCTTACCTCTAGACCACTGTGACTTCTGTACTGACTGAGTATGTATCAATAAAAGTTAATTGACCGATTGTTTTGACAAGCGGAAATGTATTTTGAAGTCTGTACCATCATTCTCATTAAAATAATGATTTATTTCTCTAATCCTACGTGGCAGATACACAGGAATAAAGTCTTCATCGTCTGTATGGTCTACAAGTACCAAATCATACAGTGCTCGCGCCATTTTATTATGAACTTAAGCGAGATTAGTGACGTTACCTGGCCAAAATCGAGCAGTTAAATTTAATCTCGCTTAAGACAAGAAAATCGAGTTAAACTGCTTGGTGAAACCCAAAACATGTATAATCGAGATTAAGTACCGAGTAATCTAGATTAAATCGCTTAAACTTGGTTGGTGAAACCGGACCATAGTTATGTTGTTCTAGCTGTTTTCAGTTTTTAATCGCTCTTTCGTTTGGTGTGATAGGTAGAGACCGGAAAAAATCGCCTGTTCACTGACCTGAAGGCTAGCCTCCAAGATATACTACGTGTATTCAAGCAAACAATAGCTCTTCATTAGCTGTTCGATAACACAGTGATATGGGTTTAATTTAGCTACTTTTTAATTGGCTCAGCGACTTCCGGGAACTGTCATAAGAGTCGAGGGCCAATTGCGAAATCAGCATGAACATATAGTAGTTGGAATTATAGCTTGTTCATAAAAGAAAACGCGAATTTTTCATGTCTATAGTGATAGGTATGTAGTTTTACATTTGTTACATCTTAATTCTTGGAGAGTAAATTATGTAATTTACGAGGCACAACTATTTCGCGAATTAATTCAAGGCCAGGATGCAAGTCAAGAACATGTACTTAACTGTCACGTTTGTGCTCGGACGCCAGTTGTTTTGACACGAGTGCAAGTCAGTAATACATAAGGAAATAATTCGCGTGTCGATCACGTGTTATCTGCTTGTACTGTTAGAAGCTAATGGATACTTGACTGCGGCCAGTGCGTGTATAGGACAGAGAGTTGCTGCCAGTTGAATCCGCGGAATAATCCAACCTCTAATTATACCACTGCACTCGGCTCATTTTACGCGATTGTTTTTCGTGTATTTTTTTTTAATTCGGCAACGCCACAGTGTTGCAACAGTGGCGAATGTTCAAACATTTTCACTTGTTTATTCACCCCTAATCGCAAAACTCACTGAAACAACTTTCTTCACGTGCGCCAGTTCAAGGGCAGGTCAGTGACCTGTTCCGGCTTCCGCGGATTACATCGTTTCATTGATCTGCTTAGATATATTCTGCTTTGATATCTACATTTTCTTTCACCGTTTCAACGTGGCACATCCATTTCGGTCAGTTATTTTGTGTTTATTACTTCGGAACCTGATTATTCGTCTTTATTTATTTAATACGTTATTATTAGAGGCACGATAATTCCGCGTATTCATCTGGTAGCAGCTTAGACTTCTAAGTCCTATACACGCACCGGCCACAGTCGAGTATTCATTGGCTTCTTAGCGTACAAGAGGGTACCGCGTGAGTTCACAACGATTTATTTCCTTATTCCTTACTGGTTTGCAGTCGTCAAATGTGTATCAAAACTATTGTTATCCGATCACAGTAATGACAGTGAAGTATACGTTGGTGACGTTCAACCTGACCTAGACTCAATACGCGAAATAATCGTGCCTCTAGTTATCATTTTTGTAGTTTCGTCTACACAAACACATCGCGTTCTCTTCTGGACCTGACTGCAACTTTTGTTTATAACTGGAAGTGTTCCGAAAATATTTTTGCACCCCTTTGTTTCAATGCCTTGCGTGCACATCTCTACTTAATGGTCAGGGATTGAATGTTTTTTTAAAACTCTGAGCGTCTCAGTGTTCTACCCGCAAATCACAGACGTGTTCTGGTTGGTACAGTCAAATGAGGCACCTCTCTGTCCAAATTTACACAACCAATAATCATGAAGTGGAGCTGAAGATGTGCACGCAAGGTTCTGAAACGAAGTGGTGCGAAAATCTTTTCGCGAAAACTTCCTGTCCCTATTATCTTTTAATCTCGTCGTCAAATATTTACTACCACGCATCAACATTGGTACTTCTATCATCACATAAGTTGTTTACTTTTAGTTTACGATTTAAGAGTGCGCTGATCAGTTCTACATAGTTTGGATTTTATGGCGCGACGTCTCGAACAAAATCACATCATACACCGAAAACTTGAAATTCATTATTTTAAGCATCTTGTTCTTAAAAATAATCTTTGTGTCATATGTAGAGATGATGATTTATAGCGGGGAAACTTGACTGTTTGCTAGGATCTGAAATCGTTACTCTGTTTGACACAGTCAGTGAGAAATTTTCTAGTGTAATATTTGACACGAGTCTGTAAACAGCTACGTCGTGTCAAACAATTATCATCCAGCCATATACGTTGCAAGAAACTGCAGCGTTTTCAATGGGATGTTGGTTGGCATAAAAATAAAATTCCGATAGTTCATAATCTTCGAAATATTTACTGTTAATGTAGGATTACAATTTTATGAACCCCTTCTGTGTAACATGATGCACACAAACTTTCGTGATGATATATTTATTTTCATTTAAATATCGGTATTTGATTTTCTTCAAGAAACTTATTTACATTCTACTGTGTTGGTGCGGTAATATTCGTTCCACGTGCAGGCACCATGGCGTCACGGTGGTTGCCTAACATTCCTCAACCAAGGTCCGACGCGGTTACCTCGTTAGGTATGGCTTGTTGGCTGTGGTCGTGACTAGCAGGTTGTCCCAGTCAGGTGTAGGCAGTACTGGGGGATCCATAACTGCCTTGCTACACGCTGTCCATGGTGAAGTTAGCACTTTTGAAAGCCCTGGGTAGGCTACACGTCTCATACTTGGACAACTTATCTTTCCTCCGCTTGTTATTAGATGTGCAAGTAATTTCAGTCTATAGATTAAACCGTACTCAAAAGTTGAAATCTAATGATATAATTAAACTCATCTTGTGAATATTATTACAGAAAGTACGGTTTTCAAAAGAATTCACTTTATCGTAAACAACCTATAGGCCTACTAATCAAAGCGGATTGCACTTATCTGAGCATTCTATCGGCAGTGTTTCTGTGGTTTGCTGTGAATAATCTTTAATTTCTAATATATTTTATGCTCTTAGCATCGTTTCTTCTTCACTCGCTCATTCCGTAAGTTGGAACATTGTTTCGCAAAAATAAAGTATTCGATTTAATATTTGGAATATATTTAATATACATATACGGATAGGCCATACTTATGGGGAAAAAACAAACTTCTCGTTATTATTTTGCGATAGGTAGAGACATGAACTTTTCGCGAAAAGAATTTTGCCCCGGTTTGTATCAGTGCCTTATGCGCACATCTGCAGCTTTCCTTCATGGTTATTGGCAGCGTAAAATGACATATATAACTTGAGTGAGACAGTTACAATAACGTTCCTACAACAACACACGTCTGTGATTTGCAGGTAGAATCCCAAGACTCGTGAGAGTTAAAACATCATATCACTGAACATTAAAAGCAGAGTTGCGGAAGTGAGCGTAAGGCACTGAAACAAAGTGGGGCAAAATATTTTCGCGAAATGTTTATGTCTCTAGTGATAGGCTAGAATACACTGGTCTGTACTCACCGGAACACACTTCGTGACGTTATTGTCTCCGGGGCACCGTATCTTTACCTGTATTACATGATAGTGGGCGTTTTACAGTTGTCCTTGTATTATTGGCTGTAAAAGTATTTAAGCCGCGCCACACAAACTGTCAGTCAATAGGTGAAGAACTTGCAAGTCTCTGACCGTAACATGGTCTTTTTTTCGTGCGTGTTATCGTCGAAGTGTTGGCTAAGACTCATCTCTTGTCTCGCTGACTGATGCACCTAGTTGCGCGAAAACTGGACAATGTGTACATATACTATATAGGCAACATCTGATGTGGTATTTGCCGAGTTTTCTTATGGCTTATATGCAGCTTAACACATTTATATTGAAACTGTTGACAAGAACATGTGATTGATACTAAAAAAAATTGTTATAAAGCCCCCTCCCGCTCTCAAATAAACTTTTTTTTTGCGGGAGGATGCGCTATGCGTGGAAGAAAGAAAATAGGATGTTCTTCCAGAAACTGATGTGAATACGAGGTTTGGGATTTATACTTGCAGCTTGTTAATGTATTCACATAGCAACATAGGTAATAATCGCGCAATTTCTTACCAAACTAGCGGAACAACTTTTTTTTTTTTTTGGAGTTTGCATATTACTGAGGCGCACAGTATCTCACGCATTCCGGTGTAGTAGGACGCAACGTCACTTCAATAGTGAGTTCATCACAGACTGTACCAATGGCTTGGGCAGTAAAACGGAAAGTATCGGTCATGTTCTGTAGTTATAAACCAGCATTGTCTGGAGTTATTTAAGAAAACAATGTAAAATAAAAAAAACACGGAATCGAACCCGCCCGCGTCCTTCTGGCTATTAGTCCAGTTTCTCATTATTGCTTCGCCTGCTCGCTCGGTTCCAACTGGCGTAAAGTAAAGTTCGGAGCGTGTGGTGTGATAAGGGTTATAATATATACAGTGTAAACTTGCCTGTTATTGACATTTCTCTTCGAAGAAGATTGTGTCTACAGGATTGCAGAAACTCTCCAGGAAGTCAATATGATTTAAAGGTCAACACAATGATGCTGTCAGGAATTTTCTCCGAAGAGAAGTGCCAAAATAAGGCAAACTACGCTGTATAGACTATCCGATGTGCGGCAAAGGGACATATCTTCCTTTTAAAGTCTTTTCATTTAGTAACATGTCCTTTTGAGATGTGAATATCTTCCATTTTTATCCTCAGTGTTTGATAAATAAGAGTCCTGGATTTTGCCAAAAATGTTGCACTTGCTTGTTTCATACTTCACATCCACATGTACAACTCTGCGCCATGGTTATTGGCAGCGTGTCTTCGCGCAGAGGCGTTGCTCATTTGACTCCGCCAATCAGAATAAGGTTACTGAGACATCACACTTCTGTGATTTGAGGGTAGAATCCCGAGTCATAACACACAATCACTGGCCATTAAGCAGTGCTGTCTATGTGCAAGTAAGGACAAGAAACAAGTTGGTGCAGACATCTTTTTCGCGAAAATGAAGGGTCCCTACTGGTAACCCTAGGCATTGAGTAAGCCCTAGGTGTGAGTCGTCGGATCTCTCGGCGTCGGTCTGTAAATAAGGGCATGTCTATACGAGCCCTCAGTGTGTCTGGGATTGTTTTACGAGGCAGCGCGAAGAGCCAGAAACACCGCACGTACCTTCAAAGCGTTGTCTTGTAAACTTGGGTTACCGTGCAATACCAACTACATTAGTGAATTTGTTCGTGGTCATGCTCACTGAGGGATATTATTAAAGAGGCTTTGACTCTCACTAGCGAGACAGTTGATGTCGGTGTGATGTGGTTAGTAAGCATTTGTCAGAAGATCCCAACTGTATCAGTATATCTCGTGTGCAATTTCGTCCGCCATACGACTGAGACATTTAGCTGAACAATTCCCTTTATTGCGAGTCTTAAAATGGAAATTAAACGTTTTGGTTATATTATTTTACTGCGTAGAAATGAAAACGAAACGTGTGCTGAATGTTTTAATAGTGCTATAAGATTCTGTGTTGGATTCTTTTTGTGCCTGGCGTTCAGACTGATTTCACATTTTAAAACATACGTAACACTGTGTAGCATATATTATTTGCAGAATCCTGTTCTTTTCGAAAGCGTTGCCTTCATGGTAATCATTCCTTGATTATTTCTCTAGTTTTAACTCTATAACCCAACCAATGCCAGTTTTAAGGTAAAGACATGGCGTGTTCATCTACCATGAATGTTCGATTAGGCAGTCGAAGTCCGTCATGCCACCAAACAATAAAACTAATTTTGCAGGCCCCTCCAACGAGAACAAAGCAATGGTAATGTATTGGCCAGAAAAAAATATGATTACTATTACGTGCACTTAAATATATCTTCAGTATGTTACAAAACTGTAATGATTTCTTGACGTAGAGGCGAAGCAGCAGTGTATAAAGTACCTTGACAGGACACATTTTTGGTATCCTGCCAACACACAGTAATTATACGTGACCTTGGAACTGTTTTGAAAATTGGCTCTCCCAACGCTCCTGACATTCCATAGTACGCTGATTTAATTATCATTCATGTGAAACTATTTTAACCCTCGCGGCTCTTGAAAATGAAAAATTTTTCCATGTTTTGACTACAGGAAAAATTATTTTTAGAATGTAATAAAACATGTATTCTTCTATTCGTAAAAATTAACGTGCAAACTATTTCTTTCGCCTACTAGTATACATTGATTTAATGATTTGTGTAGTGAAAGGGTCCATCGATTCAAATATACTACAGTGTCATATTTGGCTCTCTCACATAACTAGAGATTTGGAATTTTCACGAATTCGTTTATATTATTGCATAAACTAAGACTTCAAACTTGTGTTCACTGTAAGTGACATGTACTATTGGACCACAATTTATAAAACACGTTTTGCAGCCAATAACAAGTGTGCAAGGAAAGTAGACTCGAATCCATGGCCTCCGGTCAAGTGTGAAACGGGCCAATAGTCAACGAACAACTCAATAAGGCTAGAGTGTACGTATAAATTGGAATCTAGCGTGAAGGTCGGCGAACCTACGAAATTTTCGTGGCGTTGAGCCTAACTGCCTACCTACCGTATTCAATGTTATAACTAGAGAGTATGGCATATCGCGAAAATGTTTTGTGCCAACATACCCTTGAAAACGCTTTAATTTCTTGCAACATATGTGATTGGGTGGTACACTTTTGAAGCAACGTAGCTGTCTGCTGACCAATAACAGACATCAAATATTACAATATCGGGATGCTTATTGGCTCAGTCAAATAGGTAAACAGTTCCAAGTACAAGTTAAAGCCAATAATCTTCTGGTAAGCTGAGCGTGTGTTGAAATCCAGCCTACATTCAAGTTTGATAAACCATCATCTCTAGTTAGGCCTAGGGAAATAAAATATTCGCGATTATTTTTGGCACAAACTAGATTTCGAAGAGCTTTAAGTTACCGTCGATTTCACAACTAGCCCATTTATTTGACGCATCCTGGAAGGCGCGTAGCCAACAAAATTAAGTAAATAAGTGTAGACCGAATAATTTGGTAGCTATAAGGTCTCAGCGAGCAGGCAATAAGCAGCTGTCGTCTGCTTGAGTACACACACATTGATGGAGGCTAGTTCATAGGTCAGTGAACCGCGAATTTTTCCAGTCTCTAGTTACAACTAGAGATGTGCACATTCGTGTTATTATTTGGCGACAGACTGGAGTTCATTGGCGTATACTCATCCTTACATGCTCCGTGATGTTGTTGGCTCCGAGCCATCGTATCTGCGTGTGCCCACATTGTAGGATATTGGGTAATTTACAGTTGGCCTTAAAGGCCGCGGTGGCCGAGTGATCAGAACATTCGCCTCCCACCAAGGCTATCCGATTTCGATTCCCGGTGGGGTCGGTCCCCTAATTTTCGCATGTGGGAATCGTGCCGGACGATGCCGTTGATTGGCGTGTTTTCTCGGCGATCTCCCGTTTCTCCCGCCCTTTCATTCCGGCGCTGTTCCATATTCACCTCATGTGACCTCTCACTACCGTTGAAGACCCCGATGTTAAGCGCTGACCAAAAGCTCTCACTCTCTCACTACAGCTGGCCTTATATCATTGGTGGAGAAAATCCTTCAGGCACTTCAAACTGCCGGCCATCACCTCAGATTTCAACGTCTTTATTTATTTTTATATTTGTACCAGATATTTTTTTTTTCTTATTATAGACATAAATTGCGATTAAATCTTTCTCTTAGGAAATATTTTTATCTCTCATAGTTTTTGCGTAATGAGTCGTAAACGTCAAAATTTGCACTTTACGGTTTTATGTACGCTACTAAAACCGATTGACATGACATACCTAACCGAAAAAAATCAGTGTATAACACTGTTATATATTTGACATATATAAAACAACAAATGAAATATTTTTGTATTTAAAAATAAAATGCTGAATTTTATTATTTTAGATTAAAAATTTCAAATTTTCAACAATTTAAAAAAAAAATGCATACACACACACACACACATATATATATATATATATATATATATATATATATATATATATATATATATATATATATATACATACATAATTTGTTGTATAGGTATCAAATCACAGCCTACAATATTGTTATACACTGTGAAATTTTTCAGTTTGGTATGTCAGTTGGTTTTTATGGCGTACATAAAACCGTAGAGTTCAAATGTAGACGTTTACAATCAATTACGCAAAAACTATGAGAGAAAAAAAATTCTAAGAGGAAGATACTATCCAAAATTATGTCTAAAATAAGAAAAATAATTATCTGCTACAAATATAAAAATAAAAAATTACGTTGAAATCTGAGGTGAACCGAGCCCTTAAGTCAATGGAGCACACAAGCATCCTGCTGTCAGATAATGACGAAAAATTTCCAGGTCCGTAGTTATAACTAAAAGTAGAATGTTTCTTACTGGTGTTTTTGTGAACGCTTCTGAAAATAAGTTGTGTGATTTTTGAAGTCCGAGTTGAACTGAGGAATGCTACAGACGCCCTTGATGTCCATGCCGCGTACCAGAATGTGCGCTCACCTTTAGCCTGACACAAGTCCCCCCTCCCTCCTCCTCTTGGCAGCAGTTGACAGGGGCCAGGGAAAAATGTCAGCGAACTGGGCGGAGTGAAAGTTGGTGTCGTCGGGGATCCACTCGGCGTAACCTAATGAAGACGCTGAGAACCGGGTGTAGGCAGGCGGGTGTTGCGAAGTCAAGCCGCAGTGCACACGTCATATGAACTGCTGCAGCGATGAGACCTCAGGGGGTTGTCATCATAGCGCTGGTTGTACGACTGAGCTACACGACCGTAGCATTAACGTTAATTTAAACAACCCCACCGCACTGCTACATGAGTGCCTTGAGGTCATGTTCCCTCATTTGTATTGCTTATTTGCGAGAATCATTTTTAATCTTCAAATAAAGTAGTTGTAAGATCATCTACAATTGTTGTCAAAATTTGTTTGTACTTTGGTGACTATCATTTTCAACGCAAAACAGTATGGTTCTAGCTAAATATTTAATTAAAGGTAAGGTAAGTGTACTTTACGTCTCATCGACAGCGAGGTCATTTGCGACTGTGAAACACAGCTTGGTACAATAACAGACGTTGAGGGAGGAGTCGGCCTTGGACTTCGTTAAGGAACCAACCCAGCATTCGCCTGAAGCGATTTCGGGAAACCATCAGGATGGCCGCTGTCGGGTATCGAACCCGGGTTCTCCCGAATGCAAGTAAACGAGTTACTGTTGCGCCATCTCGCCCAGCATATTCTACTAAAGAAAGTTAAGTTAATAACCTCATTACCCGAAACCATATATGTAGGGAAAGGAATAATTCACGAGTTAAATGATATGCATGTTAGAATCCATTGTCCTATATGTATACTTAAACCTTGTATACCGGTATTCGTTCATTGTCTGCTGTTCCAGCGAGTAATGACAAATGATCGGCGCATGAGAAGTAATTTTCCACCAAAGTCAGACTTATTTGTGACCACTAATTCATATCACAACAAAAATATATGCAATATGCTAAAAATTTCTATAATATTTTTTTTTGTGCCATGAACACTCTTATGGGTGTTCATGTGGCACTAATAATAGTTTTATGTTTAAGGTATACTGTTCGTTTTGTAGACGTTACTTATGACTAAATTTTCCACTTGTAAACAGTTTTTAGCTCTCATAGTTTTCCCATAGCGGCATTTCAAAGTTAGATATTACGGGCCATATGCTAAATGATTTAAATTCACAGAATGAAATTCCCTTGTACTTTTTAAAAATGATGACAATTTACTTATTTTATGGCAATTTTTAAATAAGACAAAATTACTTTGTTGTGTGTTTTTAAATCGTTTAGTATATGGCTCATAATATCTCATTTCCGCGTGTCATTTATTTCATTCAAGTGAGTCACTTGGTTTTTGTTATCCTTATGTTCCCGTAACTTGCAAATTCTTTCTTTTACATGACGCTATGATCAAACAACGAGAGCTTAAAAAATTTTACAGATGGAAAATGTAGTCACAAGTAACGCCTATAAAACGAATAGTATGTCGTACAAATGTAAAATTGCAAATTTTTGCCTCGTGAGCACCCATAACAGCACGCTCCTTTAGAGAGAGAGAGAGAGGGGGGGAGAGAGAGAGCGAGAGAGAGAAATCGCAGACCTTTTCCCCTCCACTTCCTCCTTGGCGCACGTCTAAAGCAAACACGGCAGGTGGGAGGATGTTTTCTGTGATATCTTAACTATATTTATTCATATGGGAAGAGGATGCTGATGGTCCCGTAAGAGAGCGCAGTGGGTTACGGACAATGGTAGGTCTCTCTTGAGCACTCGCAGCACGTGGCCTATCTATGGACAGAGGGTTGCGTTATGAACTGTATCCGCATATGAACAGTAGCTTTCCCCGCGTGTGTGCTAAGTCAGAAGGCCCCGTAGTATTTGGACCGGGCAGTGCTGAACTGCTTTTTCGCGGGCCGATAAAATTGTTTGGATTTTCCCATCATTTCTTTTCGCAGGTGGGGGTGAACATGGATATGGTTCCACATGCGAATGAACTTCGCTGACAGTTCTCTTAGATTTTCTGGTTAAATAATATAATATTAGGTTTAAACACAGTCATCTGACATCTGACATCCAACTAATAACATCGTTTATGCACAAACTTAATTGTTGAAGGCGGCAGGTCAGAGATTCCCAAAATTCCTGATAGCTTCAAATATCTCCGACTAGCTGTCCCTTCGCAGCTTCGCCCGCGTGTACTATAGAAAAGAGTAACTAACTTTTAATTACGTATTAATTGATGGTGTTACTATATTCTCTGTACATCTTTAAAACAACAAATTCAAACAGCTGTATCCAGTCCACTTCGCTTAGAGTACTTTAATTGCAGAACATATTTGTTTTTATTTCATCTTTATTTCTCTATGAAATAAATGCCCGGCTGCAGCTTTGCCCGCGTGAAATTATGTAATGTAAACAGTAACTGTGGGCAAAATATGTGATGAAGGCATTTAACAGCTACCGTACTCAATAACAGTGAACTATAAATTGTATTAGCTCAGTGTAAAGAGCGCGCGCAATATGATCGTATAATGTCATAGTTATTCCCATCGCAAAGTCTGGCACGTGATACGAACCCGTAACCCCACCCCTCCCACATCACAAACTTTATACAATACCTACTGTTGAATTATTTCTCCATTATCATTCTCTTTTTTCGGGGGACTGTAACATTTTACTGCTTTTCACATCCTTAATTTTCGAATTTCATAAAATCCAGAATTTGATTTGCAGATATTTACATAAGCTTCATTCTTATAAAAAAAATCATCTAGACATCTCAACGGGTATTAGCGGTACAGATGATAATTTGAAAACACATATTTTTTTAACAGCTTTCAAGGACAAATTTCGAAAAATCCTGAAATTGTTTTTTTTTTATATTTACGTAAGATTTATTTTAAAGCAAAAAACATTTCAATTTTTCCACTGATTTAGGAGAAAGTGGGATTAATTAAAAAAACGTTATATTTTTTTAAAGAGCTTTCAAGTACGAATTTTGAAAAATTCTAAAAAATTTCTTTTTAGATGTTTACTTAAGCATCATTTTAACGAAAAAATCATCTCACTGTCTGAAATGATTTAGGAGAAATCACGGATTAATGAAAAACACATTTTATGCCTTTCACCCCTTAATTTTCGAATTTCGCAAAATCGAATAATTCGCATATATGCATCTGTTTGGGCAATATTTTAAAGTTAAAACATTTATGATAGCTTTCTCGGTCAATGAGATATAAGGAATTCTTTGAAAACACATTTCACCCATTTTCACCCCCTTAATCATCGAATTTCGAAAAATCCATTGTTAGTGGGTGCCTACCGGGCAAGGGGAAGCTTCCCTCAAAATTTCATGGTTATAGGTCCAGTAGTTTGGGCTGTGCTTTGATGAGTGAGTGAGTGAGTGAGTGAGTGTGTGTGTCAGTCAGGAGTCTTCATTTTATATATTAAGATTATGAGCTATTTTGATAGTTGCGAGAATCTATAACACATTTTACTAAAATTATTAGGGGGTACGATGTTCTTATTTGGAGGAGTCGATGTGCCTATTTATTCACACAACTATTCTTTGTATTACGTTGTCTGTTTTCTTGGTCGCAGGCAATGTCCGGTGGTTCGTGGATATAATAGATATATTATCGCCGACTGTTTCCTACTCTTGCGGCTGTTTTTAAACACTAATCGAGATTGTTCAGTTTCTTGCTGTGCGCCGTAACTCTCCGTCTCTTGGGAAGGACTCACAGCCCGTCGACGAGTGTCACCAAGATTCATGCAGTGAATCATAAACTCCATAGTGACGTACAGCTGAATACAGCGGTGGGGCGTTCATTTCTGAGCCGGTTGAAGCTGATACGATAAGCCGCTAGGCCACGTATTCCAGTAGTTTCGGTACCATCACGTCGCTGTCGATGAGACGTACACATACAGGACTCCCTAACTAGGCTATAAGGGTGGATTGCAGAGCCAAGTGAGGAAAATCTTGAGGTAAAGGTGAAACTAAGGAGAACTTGAGTAAAATTTAAGAATTTTTCGTTTGCATTGCACAGTTAGGAAACTGAGATAACTCAGTTGAGGTGAAGTGTTACCACAATATTCGCGAAATAATATCATTAGAGGTAGGGGGCCTACGTAAATTTGACAGATACATTCCAGGTCAGGTTGAACGCCAATTATGTATACTTCATTGTCATGTCTGTGACTTGCTGGCTGCTGTTACGAAACGCGTTTGACTACTGCAAGCCAGTAGTAAATAAGGAAATAATGCGAAGTTCTATCTGCTTGTACAGTTATAAGCCAATAGATAATCGATTGTGGCCAGTGGGTGTATAGGACTGACAAGTCTAGGCTGCTGCCAGATGAATCCGCGAAATTGACGTACCTCTAAATATCATTTATCTTTGTGCATCGATTTGCGAATGTAGCTAAAATGTATATTATTTTCGATTTATTGTGCACAAAACTTACATGACGGTTATTTGTTAATTTATATTTAGATTTTTGCATACTGTTAAGCTGAAAAAATGCAAAGTAAAAATTATAAAAAAAAAAAAAACGTCGTTGATTCTGTTGGTATCGTAAGCATTTTGTTTGATAACAAAAGTGACAGTAAAATAACACGAGGTCGCTTTCATGAAAAAATGTACAACGAATAGTAGATGACAATGCAGTCTTTCATTTACACCATGGCTATGTTCTTTCTCTAAAATATTATCAGTGAATTTAAAATAAGAATATTACTCTCCCAATTGTAATCTCAATTTACGGCCGCCATGATTGATTTGCAGCCTGAGAAAATCTTTACGGAAGGTCTGAGGACGCCTTAAGAAATTCTCAGTTTTTCCTTAGATTTCACTCACTTTTCGTCTCTGCAATGAAAATTTCTCACAGTTCACTCAGAGAGGCCTTAGATTTTTCTCAATATGACTGTGCAATCGGCCCTAAGGGTGCCGCTGACTGGCGTCTAAGATGCAGTATCATAGTTACACACAAGCCATTCAGCTGGCGTGCACAGCTTTACTATTATTCTGTGAGACTTACAGCGGTGGCTATATCATTTTATTTCTGAGTAGTATGATGCAAAGTAAACACACCTTTTATACATTTTTGTTTTTTGAATCCGATTATTACTTTCCCACATATGGCAACCCGAAACAATCCTTCTTAGGCATTTTGAGAGGATCGAAAATTATATTTCTAGTAGACCTAATCGTGGTAAATATTCAAGTGGCTTAGTGCTTGCTATGTATGTAATTTTCATAATTGTGAGAAGTGCATTTTTAATTTATCAACACTTTTTAAGTTGAATGAAGTGTATTTTACATTTTTTACAAATTAATTTGTACGAATTTAGCTCTTTAGAACACATTTTTTACTTCCATAAAAGGAAAGTGTTAAAGATAATTCTTTTTTCTTTCTTCTGGCAATTAAAGAGCTAAGTACGAGTAATATATTGAGGTATATAACTTCAAGCATGTAACCACAGTGACCATGTATATTATCAGGCACCATGTAAACTATTTTTTTCCCATGCACCAGTGTCCTTAAACTTATAGGGAAATAATTTGTTATTTTGAAGTGTGTCATTATCGTACAAATGTAGACACGTTATGATGTTTTGTAAATAACAATAATAATGATGATAATAATAAAGAAATTGTAACTCGCTGCAACACATCGATAGGGAAGAAAACTTTTGCGAGTTCAGCAACCTGCTTATTAGAATCCACAGTTCCGTGTATACTCAAGCCCCGACCACTTGCCAATTAGCTTCTACTAACTGTAACAGCAGACAATGAATGATATACGGGGCTTGAGTATGCGTAGTAAGTGGATTCTAACATGCAGATAATTTAACTAGCGAACTGTTTGTTTTCCTCCACACCAAGCGCGTGTAGTGAGGAGGGACGTCCCATCAAACAGATGCGACTGAGCTGCTGCTAGAACCAGCTCTGTGACTTGGCCTCCATCCCGGCGCTTATCGAATACAGCTCTGCGAGGAACAAGGCGTTCGCCGAGCGACGTGCGGGCACGCGACCCGAAAACCAATCGCATCCCTGACCTCACACCGGCCAAGCCTTCGCGATTCCCCCTCTCCCTCCCCCCTCCTCCCGGTAACTAACCAGCCCACCCCCCTTACGATTCCCCTCTCTGCCCTGCCGCAAGCTGTGTTTGCGAGAGCTCGCAGGTTCGATGTCAACTTACTGCGCTTGGGGTGATCACCTCCACCGGTCCCCCAGAGCCGTACCCAACTGGTGCCAACTGGGAATTTGCGTTGAAGGGTGGGGGGGGGGGGGAGCGATTACAAAAAACTTTCACTACTCCCTTGCAATGAGATTTAAAATTTAGTGCGTGATTCGTCTACATTTATCCCTGCAAAGAGACACAATTGTCATTCTGAAATGTAAATGTGGGAAAAGGGAAGGTGGTGACAAACGTGCCTCCCCCCCAGGTTTATTTAAGAGGAGTGGGGGGCTGCCCCCTCCATTCCTGGTTGGCTCAGTCCGGGGTCCCTGCGAATACATATGCCTTCTTCTGGCACTATGTTAAAACCCGGGTATTCTAAATTAGGCACAAGCGAAAATAAGTTAAGTACTACTACTACTAGTACTAGTACTACTACTACTACAGTAGCTACTTTTCCCTGACTGAGTCACTGAACTTTTTTTAACCTTATTGAATTTGAGAAATTCGCTCTTAGTTTATATCAGAAGTGGAATTTCTTTATGTGGGTGGGCAAATTGCACTATATATTCAAGTATCCCAGATGTGTGCATACGTACGGGTTTTCTTAAAATTGTTATAAATACCGTAATTTTGAGTTTCATATGGCAATTCATAATCCAATGAAGGTCAAACACGTTTGTACAGAATTTTTTTATATTTTTTTTATGATATTGAGAATGTCTGTTTTCGAAATTTTGTACGAATATAAGTAGTAAAAGTAGATATCATTGAGCAAGTTAGACAGCGAAGAAATTTTGCACATGTGTAAAGTAACGAACTGTTCACATACATTCCACTAACACGTCTGTAACTTTCCATTTCACATATGCATGCATGTGTAAAATTTCCAAACTTCGACCCGCATCAGTAGCAAAATAAAGAAATTATGCACAGTATGTATAAGCAACGAATTAGTCAAACATAATTTTTTTAAAATTTATTATTTTCTGGTAATAATTTTGTACTTATCTTGTCAGGATCCAAAGTAGTATTTGAGTCCCTCAGTTCAGAAATAATTGAAATTATGTCAGTTTTTGTGACCGGTTTAGAAAATATCGGAATTTATAAGATGGTTTTTAACAGTTTTACTATAGGTATTTTAAGTAGGCTTATAGTTTAAGCCGTATTATTCCCAACATTAGTAAGGTATGTAAATTTATTCAACACAATTGCCACCTCTTCGGCAATAAAGCTGCGTTTATTATTTTTCCGTCGTTTATTTTTTATATAGTACATAACTTCCTACTCACGTCCCACACTTATGCAATTTCTAGTAAATTTCATCGCCATACAATTTTGGACGTTGTTTTTTTTTTGTCTGCAAGGATACAGCTGTATTTAAATGGAATACGTTAGCAAGTTTTGTGTACCTGTAAAACGAACTTACCGACGGACTCAAGTAGATCCAAGCTGGCCATGGTGTAAAGACTCTCGCACACTTTGGCACCGTCGCAATCGTTAGGATGCTGATCAGGATGTACAGCGAACAAGGATAAAAAAATTCCATGACATTTCCAAGTTTTAGAATAGAAAAACTGTTGTCTCGTACTTTCGGCAAAACAATTGGCAAGAATGATGTGACTTTAATCGTTCCCAGAACTTTCACAAATTTCCGTGACTTTCAACTGGTCCCCTAATTCCCCTGACTTTTCCAGGATTCCCTGGTCGCTGGACACTTTAGCTGAAAGGATCCCTGTGTTTGGTGTAAATATTTCTGCATCAACTTGCTTCCATGCCGTAACGTGCATATATCTACATCTGCAACGTTTATACTATTTATTATTCGTTGCTATCAGTATAAGCCTGCACGACAACTGGCAGTATTCAAGATTAAATCTACTAGTTATATTGGCGAAAGGTTAAATAATGGTACAATATTATTTCAGACCCGATGCGCCAGATTACATGAGTCGCTATATCCTTAACTATTAAACTTGTCTTATGCTATATATCCCCGCGCATGTAAAGATAATAAAATTGACGCTTTCCTCGCTCGTTATTTTTCACAGTTCAATCAATAAAAGCGATTTCATATCGACTTATTAACCTCGGGTGCCCTCGCTTTTCGTAGGTGAGACTACACCTAATAAAAAAAATAATGCCTGGCGCACGTGTTCCGCGTCCGGTACCCGTGACAAGAGTGCCTTTCACACCTTCATAGCGACAAAGCTTCCCCTTTCCCACCATAGATGCAACTCGTAGCCAATCAGCGACCTCCTGACTCAATAGCTTCTCATATCCTCAATCATAAGCAAACCATTTATTCAATAATTTTGAAATTTCGTACATTTGACATTATTTAAATCTTCTGTAAAAGTTTCATGAATGTGTTTTCATTATTTACCTAAATTTTTTGTCATAGCATGATGTCCATCTTAACCCCGCCCATCGGCAACGCCAGTGGACGCCTTCAAAGAGGAAGATGGTGGGTTTGTCCCTCTTTCTCCACGTAAGCAATTACTACTTGAAATAATAACCCCTTCCTACACCCTTTTTCTTCTAAAGTCTGATATTGGTATGTTAGCATAGTCGTATATAATTAATGTTAAAGTAATTTACTTGAGCTATTCCCGATACATAAAACAGTTTACTTTAAAATACTAAAAAAAAAAAAAAACTTGATTGACGTTTCTAGAACAATTTTGACTAATTAAATACTTATTAAATACACAGATTTGTTTACAAATTTCGTGAATGAATGAAATAGTGCATATCACATCTATGCTTCGTGGTCTATGATTGTATGTTTTAACTCTAACGCATCTTAGTCCTGTACCCGCAGAAAACAGACCGTGGCAGTGCAGTAACCTTGTTCTAATTAGTACAATCAAACGAGTGACACTTCTGTACCAAGATACGCTGCCAAGTACAATGAAGCAGAGTTTCAGATGTGTACGCAAGGCAATGGAACAAGTTTGTGCAATAATCTTTTCACTTAAACCTGGGGTCCCTAATGACAAGCTCTTATCGCATTCCGATATTCGGTGATTACACTAGTCAGTTATTTCAGCGATATTAGTTATAATTCCGTTATTGCTGACGACCAATGTTGGTCACTGAGGATGATTCTCGGCTGACTCCTCGTGCGAGGTACGAAGGAAGGCTTCTGATTCCACTGGAGCTCGGGAAGATGTGAAGCGCTAGTGAAAACAGACATCGACGCGAGACTGAAAACATCTGTCCTCTAGAAACTTTTATTTTGCAAACACTCAGATCATCATGGTGATACATAAGAATATATTTACTATACAAAAATATTTCTTGAGAAGTAGCCACTGAAAAATAGCATCAAAATGGAATTGATATTTTTCTCAGAAGCATATTATCGGATATTTGTGTGAAATGTAATTATTCTTGTAAGATTTTAAGTTTGCTAGTTAAATTCGTATTCACGCATGAGATTTCTTTTCTTTACATGTTCCGAAACTCTCAAATCACTATCAGTTTAGAAATAATTAGTGATGCTGATACGGTTTTGTTATTGCTGGCGAACACTGACAGACAGTCCGTGAAATCTGTGCTCACCAGCAGTATCGAAATGCGGCACATGCCCTAAATCCCCCTGGCAGGTGTGGCGTACAGCCACTACGAATACGTGCTCATCATTGGAGGGTAGGAGTGGTGTGGAGGTGGAAGTCCCGTGTCTCTGGTAGGTGCCTCGGGCGGAGCTGAGCGAAAATGCGCGCTCCGACTGCCATTTAGCCTGTTAGCGACGCTCCCTCCGCGCAACTGCGTAACTGTGTCTCTGCGACTGGAATCTGGACCACCTCCCTCATTCCGTCCGTGGTACTAGCTCGCGCGTCGTCTCTCGTCCGCTGTGCTGCTGTACCGTATAACTTTAGTGCAGTTTCTCAGACAGCTTTCAAGACACTTTATACCACAATATAAGTTATACACGCATGTCTGATGCAAGTCAGTGAACATTATTAGTTCTGAAATGAACCGGAAATACACAGTCTACCACATATGGAGTAAATTTTGCCTTGCAGTACGACTCACATTACATAACACTACTTAACTAGATTAAAAAAATAAGCACCTTCAGATCTGTCAACATTTATTACAACGAGAGTATATCTGTCGCGTTGTTCTGTCGACCAGAGGGGATGCTGGCGCGCTCGCTTCCCACATAGGTGATCCGGGGTCGATTCACTGCGAGGTCGACCCCCAGTTTTTTGCATGTGGGCAGATTCCTGCAGGTTACTCCCGCTTCTCCGTCGTGTGGCTTTATTTCATGTCATTCTTCACGGTTCGGCACACGCCCACGAGCACCTTGTTAGAAGTCTGCTGTTAGGGTGTGATGCTCTCTCCTCGACTGTCTCACCAATAGGATCTACTATACTTATTTTTATTCGGCCACCACGCTCACAATAATTCACGATTGTAACTTATAGGTAAATTGTTAATTTCGGTATTACTTTCAAGTGAGAAACGGTGCTTTGAAACGTGCTTTTACGATAAACAAATCAAATAATGTGGATTTAAGAGGGTGAGATGATCGCTATCTTGAGTGTTTATATTTTGTGGCATGAATTTTCTTTTCGGCAAATTTTTGGAACGCCAACCTAACATATTGATATGATTTTAAACACCATAAATCTCTGTTTGCCGTTACTGTTGTCTAACATCTAATTGCAATTAAGAAAGTAACAAGAATTTTCTAACTGCAGTTAGATCTGTGAGAACAATACTGGCAATCAGAGATTTATGATTTCTAAAATTCTGTCAATACGTATATATAATAGCCTATTTTGCAAGTAGGTTTAAGTTCCATTAGTTTTGCCTAAAAGAAAAGTTATGACACAACATGCAAAAATCGAAGATAGCGACGATCTCTCCCTCTTTAAGAGTGTGTGTTAGGTAAATAAAAGTTAAAAACGCCAATTGAAATCTAAACGTTTTGAAAGTCAATATGGAAAAACTACAAAACAAATATCCTAAGTATTTATATTTGCCAACTTGATGAGAAAACATTTACTCAGAGTGTTGCATTTGTTAAGCGTGATCTGTTGCGTCGCATTTAAAAGTATTAGATTTCGGCATCACAATGTTATTCAGGATTACTAACTCAAGAAAAACTTTTTGCTCAGAAAGTTGACAAATATAATTACTTAAGATTGCGGATGCAGGATGAGGTTTTTTATTTCAGAAAATTGGCTTCTGGAAACCTATGGTTTTAAACTGATGCATTTAGCGTTCAATAGTGTACCACGCCCACTTACCACGAAAAAATACAGAAATAATTTTGTAGATCAGAATTAGTTATACCGCTGTATCTGGCCGACTGCTTAGTAAGCGTTAACATGAATGTAAAGAACAGCTCCAATTTCTGAAATTGTGTGGCTCCAAAATATATTATTCATTTATGCTACCGGGCCAAATCGTGCTGTAATGTGAATAACATTTGTAGTCGAGGTAGAAGAGATGTTAACTTTCAACTCATGAGTTACTGGGTTCGTATCCCTGGTACGCTAAGTAAAGTTTTTAGTTAACTCTTCCTCTTTTTCCCCTTCCAGATCAAATGTGAAAGCGTTATTAATCTAGATAAAATGTTCGGTTAAAACTTAGTAACAGTGAGTTCACGTTAAAATACAACAGGCAAATTTTATTCTAAAGTTAAGTATACAAGTATACAAGTGTATAGGTGGTTCGTTATGAATTGAATACTTTTGAATACTACCTGCTCTGTAATAATAGTTTTGTAGTTGCATTGTGACATCAACATGTACAGTACTTTTGAGTACGGTACAATCTATACACTGTTGTCGTTACTTAAAGGAATTTTTTTTTCATATGAAGTTAATAGAGTGGCAGGAAAATACAAATTCTCTGAAAGAAAAAAAGTAATGAGGGCTTCAAAAGTGCTCCCTTAATCTTGAACGACCTAAACAATCACGTCCGAAGCCACAATACATGCACAAAAATACGTTTTGTCAAGCTTTAGGCTTGATATATTTGCTAGTTAAAAGGCTTCACCTGTGCACCTGATAAAATTTTAACGGTCTGATAGCATTGTATGACCCCGTCATTAGTTTTTAATTACGTACACTTCCCGTCGAAATAAAGCACTGGGTAAATTACATACCGCATACCTGAATCCCAGATCTTACGTTTTATCACAGTAGTTTTATCACACTTGGCTCATCAATAAGATGAAGATACGGAAACCGCATTGAATTTTTCTAGCCTTCCGCACGATGAATAATACTATATCTTATCTAGAACGTTATCGAAGTACTCGTAGTACTGTAAGTAGGCACTTTTAAAATTTTGATTACTGGCTGTTATTTTTCTTTCACCGAATAGATTTCTGTTAGTTGATAATATAAACATTGCTTATATATTATACCCCAGTAAAATATGAACATCTTGGACCACAGTTAAATATATTATTATTATTCATGACACCTTACTGTTTCTAAACGTGCAGACTTCACGGCGGTGTTTCATAATTTGGTCTCGCACCTTGTACTGTGACCGTCAGAGGATTGGCTTTACTTCACTCACAGCGATTGAACAACTTCTGGTATCACATAATTCGCGCCGCTGTTCCTTCCTTCTCGCAGAAGAGAATTGCGAATAACCGCTTGGCCTCCTCTTCGGGCTATGGTAAGCAAGTGTCAATAAATCAGTTCGAACTCGCAGCTTCGCGTCTATCCCACACGCGACTACCTTCCTCGAGGCTTTTAAGGCGAATCCCGTACACATTCACGGCTATCTCGACACGTTTGTACCCGGTACGGGGTTTCGCGGGAGCTAGTTTATACTTAAAACTCTGCAAAAAACACGTCTCTCGCATACCTACACCCACCTTCGAGAGGTCCTACAGGCAAGTGAGTGTCTGTGCAAAATAGCAGTTTCTCGAGCACACTGACCCTCTTCCTATGGGCTCCGCGGGCGAGTCCCGAGTCCCTTTACACTTCGCGACTAGCTTCTCAGAAACATCGTATTTCCCCGCGTCTCTAACTGGCCAATCAGCCACGACTACTCAACTTCAGGCCACACCCCCCTTCCGGCGACAAGTTGTTAGTTCTGAGGGCGCCTGAGAGATGTCCAGTCCACCGTGTGTGCTGTAAATATTGTCTTGCAGTGTGGCAGACGTTAATTAATATTTGCAGTCAATGCTCATAAGTAGAGACATGAACTTTTCGCGAAAAGAATTTTGT
>PNEQ01105052.1:23056-41744 GCA_003012365.1 Medauroidea extradentata
TGACGTTTCTCATTTGACTATACCAATCACAATAAGGTTACTGTAACACCACACGTCTGTGATTTGCGTGTAAAACCCCACGACACACGAATGTCAAAACATCCAATCTCTGACCGTGAAGCAAGTCTGCAGACGTGCACACAAGTCACTGACACAAAGTGAGGCAAATTTCTTTTCGCGAAAAGTTCATGTCTCTACTCATAAGTAATTGTTAAACTTTATTGAATTTATACGAAACAGAGTATTTTTTACATATGATAAGTGTTATTTTAGAAACTATATGATATTTTGCTTGTGATTCCATGTATATTTCGGCCGATTGTAATTGATGGGGATATGCAAAATTTGCGTTATTATTTGTAGGCAGACTGAACTTCTCTTCTCTGGCCTGTACATACCAGAGCACAATATGCGATTACATTGGCTATTAGCTTGTATGATCTCATTTACGCGTGTGGCCGGTATATGAAAGATTGGTCACTCTACCGTGGAACTTTTAATTATTGGACAGAATCATTCTTTGCGCATGTCATCCATGATATTATCGACCGACGAGGGACGTCGAACGAGCATACAGTCGTTTGGCGTCTAGTCTGCTGGCAGAAAATACTGTGAATTCTGCACGTGACTAGTAATTGGTAGAGACGTGTAAAATTCGCGTTATCATTTGGTAGCAGACTAAATTTCAGAGCAGAGCAGAGCAGAGCATAATCTGCGATTCAATTGGCCACGGAACTTTATGTTTTGGCATTTACGTGTGTTACGTCTTCACATATATTGGCCTCTCTACCGTGTACGCATTCTCTGATGCAATTCACGACAATGTCGGCCAGCGGGAGACGTCGAACGAGCCTATAGTCACTTGTAGTCTAGTCAGCCGTCAGAAAATAACGCGACTTTTGCATGTCTCTAGTAATTGGGAATGGAAGTAACATAATAATGTTGGGACTCCAGAAACGGCTGAGCGCAGAATGATGATGAACAGCTGATCTTATACGTGATTGTTTGACGATATACAGAGGGATATCGTAGAGGTGACTTGCTGGCGATGGAGGCGAGTATGTGGAGGCGAGGCCACCTTGACGGCGATGTCGACCGAGGACGGACTCGGCCGAGCGCTCGTGGCCAGGGACGCTGATCGTATCTGAGGCCGCGGAGCAGGTTGTGTTGCGGCTCCCGTGTTTACGGTCGATCTGGACCGGAGGATGCCGCGGGCCTAGCCGCCGGCGCGAGCCTCGCCAGGCCAGTTCCATGTGCGTCGTGCCGTGCCGTGCCCCTAATTCTAAAAAGAGGATGGAAAAAAAACTTTTAACGCGAAGGCCTCGCGAAACAGGTGCAAGTCGGCCTTCGGCATGCGGGCGGCGCGGCGGTGAAAGGAGCCGGTCCTCTCGCGGCAGATCCGCGTTGTGCTCCCCTCTTGATGGATGTGGCGCCCAACGCTCGGTTTGTCTAAAATTATTGAATCATTCACGTGAACAACTTTTTTACCAACTATGTGTACCGATCAATGACAGACAGATGTATTGTCACTAGTTATATTGTCATCAGTAAATTCACCCGTATGCAGTGATGCCAGGTGTCTTTCCTATCATATGGTAGAGGACAGATGCAATGTTTTCCGCCATTTAACCATTTTAACAGATAAGTATTTATGGCGGAAACGTATGTGCTTAAAAGAAAAATTTAAATTGTCGCAACAAACTGTGTGTATTTCCTTACGTTTAAACGCAGGAATTAAGGGGGATTGATCCCTGTCAGATCGGTTTTACGGTTTTTTCTTATAAATCAGGGAATAGACACATTGTTTTACTTTTTTCACGCTGACAAGGCATAGTTTATTGTTTCATTCGCTTTTTGGAACCCATACGACATTGTTTCTGTTAATGTTGCAGCCTCTGTAGTCGCTCCGGTAAATAATACAATTTTTCCTTTTCAGCTGTTTCCCGTTTCAAAATAATGAATATATTATGGTTCCAGCAATTACAGAAAATCGATTAAGTTCGTATCTATGCCTTGTCGTGACAAAACTTTTGATACATCGACTGGAACACAAGTTATTGAGAAGAAACAGATAAATCCAAGGTGATAGGGATCAACACCCCTCAATGTGGCGGATAAACTTGAAGAAACATTTTTCTTGCACAATGTTGTTCTCTAAGAATTCATATCCGAAACACGCATTTATTTTGAAAGAAAAAAAATTCGAAACTTTTTAAGCGTGTTAAAAATTAAATTCAAGGAATTGGTTTGCAGTGTTAGACAATATAAACTTCGTCTTTCATATACGATTTAAATTTTACATTTTGACAGTTGTTATAGTTGTGGTAACAGTTGTTAACGAGCTCTGCATATTTTACAGTCAGGTGCAGCACTCCACAGCCAGCCACTCTACTTCTACAATAAACAAGAAACCTCAATTTTGAGTGCGAGTGAGCGAATTTGACCTCCTCCATGGAATATATATTTTAAGCATATGTATTTGCAGTTTTCAACTCGCATCCTTTGATGCGGTAAGACGGCACCAGAATGTTGTTCGTCGAAATGAAAGCCTCTTTGACGTCTGCAACCAGTATTTTCCGTCTGATACTGGGTAGACCTGTCAACATCGCACTAGATACTCTCTCGCTCTAGCAAAGGAGGTCGCATCGATCACTTTTGGTTGGAAGTCTCGCCTCGCTCCGCCTTTTTGGCAAAACGTGCCGCTGGCACGACCCGTTTCGCGAATCACCGACGCGTCATGAGTAATTACTAGCTCCGTATTTAGAAATTCTCCGACTGCGCCGGTATACACAGGTTGAGCGACTTTCTGAATAACAGACTGGCTTTTGATATTCTTGGCACTTGAAATTTTAATCGACGCATATAAAATAATACTGTTGCCACTACCTAACTTAATTTTCTGATAGATTTAAGGTGTTCTCATGTTCGTTTTATTTACTAGTGAGAAGTTAGGGAGAAATGTTATACTTTGGGAAAGAGTTGCTTCAAAGTCTAAATTATTATTTTCCTGTCGAGTGAACGAACACACACATGGTAAATAGTATAAATTCATTTGAGAGCAGAAATGTGTGTTCCAGTCTACTGTAAAAACTTGCCACGAATGTTTACTTTGTAGAGGAAATCATCGTTTTCTTTTTCAAACGGAAAGTCGAAGTACTTGTTCTTACCCAAAATTATGTTGTATTTTGCAACAGTGCTTAGTCTGCGCTGACGTAAGAACAAATCGCACATTACGACGTTTCGTACAACTTATTTATGGGCGGTAATGCTAATGTTATACAGTATGTCTCAATGCAAGACAAAATTTCAAGTATATGGTGGAATTGACATTTCAGGTTCATTGTAGAACTAAATATGTCGACTGACTTACCAACAGACATCTACAACTTTAAAAAATAGTGCCTTTAGAAGTGCCAAATTTTACTGAAGTTATGCGAAACAGTAAAAGTGGGCCTATTTGACTTTCCGGGTGGTTGTTGGTGGTGTGTATCGATTAGAGCGTTCGTGTTCCACCAAATATATTCCGGTTCGATGTCATGTAAGGTCCACTACCCGGGATCTCACATGTGGGACTCATATCAGATTATTTCGAAGGTCGACAGGATGACACATGGTGTTAAGTTTGCTCCGTACGCTATTTCATTCCTCGGCAGCTCCAAACTCACCTCTGTCACCCTCATTGTAACTCAGTACTGCGAGTCGTCCACTTCTCTCAAAAACAAGTGAAAGACCTGTCGTTTAAGTGAGCTTTTGAGTTTGAATAAAAATGGCCGGTAAACCGTACAAGCATTACATTTATAACTAGGGCTGGGGGAGGGAATACAACATCACATGACTGCAAACCTTTCACAACGATTGCTCGTAAAAGTTTGCACCATTCACTTCAATACACACATTACACCGCCTCGATAGTTCATCACGTGGCCGTAAGAAAATGTTTGGAAGTGGTCTGTAGCACCAGTTGTTTCTTACAGAACTAATTTGTACTACCTCAGCTTTATAGTTGTTTTCCATATTCTCATATCCTAAGTGTATATCATTTTAGTCTTCTCTGAATTCCCTACAACGTTTTTCGAGAACTTCCGATACATATGGCAGTTAGAGTGAAGACTGGATTTTAAAAGGTCACTTTAGTTTCAGAACTTGAGCTTCGCCGTTGAAAGTTGGCGAATCATCATATTCAGAGATGGTGGAAAATCGCGAGAATTCCTTTTGCCAGAATATATATATTCTCCAAATCTAGATTTTTGCTAAAAATAATTTCGCATCAACTTGTTCCGCCGTCTTACGTGCTCATTTGCAGCTTTGTCTCGTGGTTATGGACAGTGCCTTTGTGGAGAGGCATCACTCCTTTGACTGCCCAATCAGAATAAGGTTACTGCGACAGTACACGTCTGTTATTTGCGAGTAGATCTCAAACGACGCCGAGAGTTAAACATATCCAATCATTAGAAGCACGATTATTTCGCGTATTGATTTTAGGCCAGGTTGAACGTCAATAACGTATACTTCTCTCCTCCTTCTGTGATTAGACGAGAGCTGTTTTAACACACATTTGACGACTGCAAGCCAGTTATAAATAAGGAAACAAGTCGTGGAGATATCACGTTCTACACGTTTGTACTGTTAGAAGCCAATGGATATTCGGTTTCATCCGGTGCACGTATAGAACTGAGAAGTCTAGGCTGTTGCCAGATGAATACGCGAAATACTCGCGCCTCTACCAATCACGTACCACGAAGCAGAACTACAGGTGTGCACATAAGGCATCGAATCAAGTTGGTGCAAAATATTATTATTTTCACAAAAAACCGGTGGCTCTAATTATTGGGCCTACATTTAGTTGATTTTTTATTGTTCGGTCAACGCCCTCCAGGAGGTGTCAAGTAGGTCAAGGCCCAACTGCGAAAGTGACTCGCGCTTACAGTTTGGATTCTTACATGTGCCCAAAATAAAACGCGAATTTTTCAGGTCCCTTTTCATAGTGCTAGGGACAGGAAAATTTCGCGAATTTAATGATACGCAAGCTATAATCAATTGTTCTGTGCATACTCAAGCCTCATCTATTCGTTCATTGTCTGCTGTTCCACTGAGTTACAGCTAGTGGACAAATGCTCGGGGCCCGAGTATGCATAGGATAATTGATTCTAACAGGAAGGTCATTGAATTCGCGAAATTTTCGTGTCCCTAGTCATAGCGCACCATAATTTTAGCATTGTCCCAGTCAGATAGAACTCGCCAGTAATGAAAGAAGAGCGTCGGAAGTGAATATATCAAACGGAAGCCTAGCAAACAGTCAACTTGTCCCGCGATAAATCACCATCCCTAGTCAATTAATATTTGGGTCAAAGAAACAGTTTCCATAACGTGTAGTAAAAAGGTATGTGCCATGCACATCGAAAAGACGAAACATGTGTTGTGAAAATGGCTTGGCCCCGTGCATGTTGTCAGGTTGGTATTCTTGACGCGGGGGAGCGCAGGAACTCCCGCCCCGGAAGACGCGTACAAGTCGACGATGTCGCACGCGGGTCACGCCCCGGTCTCTATTAATTGCCCAACAGCCCCCTCCCCTCTATTCTACCCTTTCATTTCTCAAGCCTCCCGTTCGCCTTTTATGTTCAACACCGTAGGGATCAGGGTCTGCGTGCCACCTTCGTGCGTGCATGGAAGCGTGATATTCGTGCGCCGCAGACGACCACGTCCTCGTGCTGGTAGGGAGTGGGGACCTCTGGTCCATAGAACATGTCTTCGTCTGCCTCATGCTAGGTCGGTACCGGTGTTCAATAGCCAGGCGGCTGTTGCCACCTAACCCTACTGGCAATTATTTTCCAAATAAATACCCTGGGATTGAAACTATTGTATAGATTTGCAGGGTTATATTCAAGGACTCCTTCTTTACTTTGTCTTGGATTTTCGGATATACTGTCACTTCCACCCTCTGTAACGAAGAAATGTGATGTCTGCTTAGGAATAGCATTCAAAGTACGTGTGTAGACCCATTTCAGGTTCATCACTGCTTATGAATAAGGCCAAGATTTTGACGCGTAAAGATTTTTGCCCCACTTTGTTTCAGTGTGTCTCGTGCACATCGGCAGTTCTGCACATGGTTATTGGCATCGTGTCTTTGTTCTGACACGTTTCTCATTTGACTGCACCAATCAGAATAAGATTATTGGGACTCCTGACGTCTGTAATTTGCCAAGGCAAGTGACAGTAAAATCATCCAGTCAAAGACGATGTAGCTGAGCTGCAGGTGTGCACATGACGCATTGAAACCAAATGTTGCAAAAGTCTTTTCGCCATCAAATCGTGACTCTACAGTCATGAAGCATATTGTATAGATGCCGAAAATTTGTGTTTTTTTGGGATTTTTAGTTTTGAAAATCTTTGCGCAGAATTTTGTTATAAGGTATAGGCGTGTACAGTAAACCTGTAACTCCTATATCAGGCTTATGTCATAAAATTGTAGGCTCACAACTGCATTTCATGTAGACCAGCTGCGCGTACTGTGTCGTCCTTACCACTTCCGTACTTCTAGGCTTCGAACTCGTGAAGTATGTCCACCCAGGCACTCTGCTTCAGCGTCAAATGTTCCGTGACTGATTGAATAAGCCATAACGGCAGCAAGTTATTAAAATGTGGGCAGTTACGGACGGAACGTACTGCCAGTGAAATGTTAGAATTCACGAAAAAACAAAGTGGAAGCGTATTTCCTGTGGGTCTTTTTCGAATTGAATGACCTGAATGATGGCCTCAATGAAGTACGTGGAAGAACGTGTTTCTGACAGCTGATGTAGCGGGGCTATGTCAGTTCTACGACCTCGACAGTTGACAGAACGTTTCTTCTCCCCACTACGCTGGTGGCTATGCGGAGCGGTGACGAACGTTGGATGCTATGGCCAATAGGGTTTCAGCTATTTGTGTTTAGTAGTATCTCTTCACGTCTTGCGGTAGCCAATGGGAGGAACGATACATAAGCACTGATAGACGGTGCACATGGTTTATGGACAGGGTAAAGGGACGCCAACAGATGGTGCGTATGGTTTTGTAGAGAGTAAGAAGTGTAGGGGAGTTCTACATACTCGGCAGTTGACAGAACATTTTTAGAGAAGGTGTGCAGAGTGGTTCGTGGAGGGAGTAAGGGGAAGAGTAGGAAAAATGTTTTGTGAAATGACGAGGACGTAGAAGTAACCTTTTCTGGATGAAGCTGACCAGCCAGTTGCTGTTGTTTGTGTGCATGGCAGTTACGGTTATGTACAGAAAGGCCCCTGATTGCACTGGACGCTGAACCTTGATATTCCGTGCTCATTATCTGAGTTATGACGGGTCCTTGCCAAGCGAGCGCGACGCCACGCCAACGTTTATGAATAATATTACTTAAATTACGTACCATGCGATATTTTAACGTATCCCCATATCTTAAGCAAACATTTGGTTTTATTTAAGGTACACAACTTTTTTTTAATTTCGTAAGACTAATTTGCAAGTTTAAATTGCCCCTGTCTCAAAACAGGTTTCGGGGATTTAATGTTATTGCTTATATAAAACATGTAGCCATGTTTGTGAAACGGTGTCTTTTTTACAACGTAGCTTGCTCAACATAACAGTAAAACTTATGGTTTTGAAATTTGTGTTTATTTTATTTTTTGTTGAAATTGACGTGGAATTTATTATTCTAAGGAGCGAAAAAGTTATCTCTGTTCTGCAGATGAATAGTGCCTCTATTTTATTTTCTTGTTAAAAAAGATTGCATTTGTTTATGTAAGTTATTACATTTTATCATGTGTGTCGACATATGAATAATGTTAGTCCATCTGAAAATGCGAACTTCGACGAAAGTAAATCTTTTATAAAAAGTCAAGCGGGACCGGAACCGTGTTAATGGTCTCCAATAGTTCGATAGTTAAACATGCGTTCTAAATAAGAATTATCCACGGTAGTTACAATAAGAGTACAGTTATTTCTGAAGCTCTGAACATCTCAGGATCTCAAGAACGTTACGAATTGCCAGTGTTGAATTTAATACGTTTTATCGTTATGCTAGCTTATGGAAAAACGTCCAAGACAAGTAAGAAAAATATCCGAAATTATTTCGTCAGGTATGTTCATCGCTACTACTGAATATTTAAGATCCTCCAATCATACAATGCGCATGCCGCTACATTGTTTTGCAAAATATGCCGACACGACTTTCCACCATCTGTACAAATGGTTCAACAAGTTGTAGTTAGTGAAATAAAAACAGTGGTTATATTTCTTGGAGAGCATTAAAAATTAATGTATATATAATTGTTTCTTGTGGTTTCGTGCACTTTGGGGTAATTTGTTCATAAGAGTTAATTCACTTTATCGACATACATATGTGTACCAGTCCTAAGCATAGGTCAAAATTAATTGGTCAAAATTAATTTTTGTTTGTATAAGGAGGCTGCATCACGGAGAAATCAAACAAGGCTTTCGAAAATGTACAGTAACGGATCAGCGGTGTTAATTCAAATACGGTTTGCCTGCTGATGTCAGAACAATGTTTGGATAAAGTGAGCTGTTTTTGAAGACCATCTTGCCTAGAATAATAAATAGGAAAAAATTTTTTTTTATTTTGAACTGAGAAGTTAACGCGTGAGTAAGGTACAGTCTATTATACACGTTGATTATTACGTAGGCGGATATGCCCTTGTGAAATGATTAGAGACACTGATTTTCGGTGAAAAGAAATTTGCACCAACTTTTTTCAGTGCCGTATGTGCACATTTGCAGTTTTGCATCATGACCGGTGATTTGATATTTGTTGCGCCTTGGGATTCTACCCGCAAGTCACAAACGTGTGGTGTCACACTAGAGCATATTCTGATTGACACAAATGAGTGACGCCTCTGAAAAAAGACACACTGCCAATAACCAAGAGCTGCAGATGTGCATGTAAGGAAGGCAATGAAACAATTTGATGCAGGATTCTTTTCACCAGAAATCAGTGGATGTAGCAATAATGCAGTCGTAGTGTGAGCGTATAGTGACGAGCACCTCGCCTGTGCGCGAGCGAGTCAAGTTGGCCGTCGTGGCTCCCGTGGCAAAGCGCCAGCCAGCGTGCACACACATTTCGCTTCCAGCGGAGTTTGGAATGCAGCTGGTGTACTACTCGCTCGGAGCACATCGGCCTCGTACTGCGCGACCTGCAAACATCCGCTCCGCTGCCGCTTTCACGCTAGGTAGTTTTTTTCTTCACGTTGGTACAAAATAATCTTTTTTTAACATAATTATTTGGTGAAATTTGAGACTAAGAACGTAGCATAATTCTATGTAGGCGTTTTGAAAAATAATATATATATATCGTTCGCAAAAAATATTATTTTGCCGTACTTTTGTAACAAAATCGGCAATAATTTGGGTGCAAAAATCTCTAAAACTTTTTCTATTGCTACCAAAAAATTAGGTACAAATTATGATAGTTTTGACAAAAACGTATGAAGTCTTTAATAAGAAAATGATGTTGGTTTGCAAATAAAATATGTCCAAAGTTACTGTAAAACTCCCCTGGGGGGGGGGGGACTTAAGACCGTGCTCTGTAATTATTTTCCACATTGGTGCAAAGTAATCAAATAATTTTTAAAACAATGCTTTGGAAATTTTCGTGAATGTACAGTCATACAATGCAGAAAGGAATTCGCTCGCAAAAAATTGTTATACTTTGGGTACCAAAATTTGAAAACCGTAGGGTATATTGATACGAAATAATTATGGAAAAATAAATGTATATTATTTTCAAAATAACTCAGCGCTACTTCGATATCGATATTAGGTTTTCGTTATATTGTCGAAGTCGTGGGTGAATAGCTCGTCCAGGGGCCTGTCATTAGATAGGGCAAATGCTTCTCTTATTGACGACTAACGATTCCGGTTGTACCAACATCAACATGTGATTCAAAGTTGGAAGTATTGTTTTGCAACTTAAGCATTTTAACTATATTAATGCTGATGTAAATGAAATGGAAGTTACTTTTTGAAATTGAAGGATTTTAAAGTGTTTCGTAAATAGAGAAAATTCTCCAACGATTATTTATGGCGTTGAGTTGGACTTCCTGACTAAACATTACACTGCTGTCTGTCAAACTTGTGAAAGCCGTTACAAATTTTAAATTAGACGAGAGTAAACATAATTTTAATTTTGGAACGTGAAAAAAAAGTATATTTAGTGCGACGTTTGATTGAGTAAAATTACTTATTATGTTCAATTTATAAAATTATATGATAACCATTAATTCGCGTAGTAATAATACGAAGGTTTTTCGTTCCTTACAAAGTTTTGACATGCTAGACAAAATCTTTTGATGTATAATATAAAGTTTCAAAGAAATATTTAACAGGCCGTTTTGATGAAAAGGATGAATAATTTTTTTTAATAAACGTATATATTACATATATACTGATCACAGCAATACGATTCCATATGTGAACTGATAGCCGAGTGAAGTCCGACCGCTTCGTTCAGTGGTTAGCACTCCTGGCTGCTGAGTCAAGGGTCCCGGGTTCGATTCCCGGCTGGAAAGGTGACATTTACAGTTACTTCCTCGGGTTCAGGACTGGGTGTTAGTGTTCGTCTTGTCTGTCTACCACACGCCAACGTCCAATTACGTCACTTACACGAAAAAAAAAGTCACTGGGGATTATATGACATAGACTCACTTAACGGGGAGAATGTTTGGTGCAGTGGCGACGCAATAGCCTTGCCATTGTATTATTCAATTGTAAATAAAAAAAAATTAAAAAAAAGTGGTAAAGGGCGTGTGGTAAGTACAGGGTTGTAATTTCGAATCCGCACCCCGGCGAGATAATTTTTTTTCGTGGTCTTACAAATTAAAAAAAAAGTCACGACAGTTTACAAACACACTTAATATGTATACGGCATCGCCTTTATCAATACTTTTACTTCCACCAACGACACTCTTGCAGCAAACGATGTAAACAAACATGGCCAATGCACGCCACGTGGTTGGTACCTCTGGGAGAGTTAGTGAGCCGAAAACACACCAGAAATAAGCAAAGAGGTCTAACCTGGCAGTGAACTCTCTCTTTCCCTTCCATACTCTTTGAGCGCGTCCGAAGTTTAGAAGTGCCAAAACTATTAGGGCGGCACCGTGCGAGCATTACGTGTCATTCTAACCCCTAGGTGCCAAGTCACTTGAGCTGATGTGAAGTCTTGTCGTCGATAGATCGCCTTCGCCTCTGGCAGACACTCTCTGGTGACTCTGTCATTTTATGACGTATTGTTGGACATTACAACGTATTGTACACACCTGTACATTTTAAATGACTGCGCCCCAGATTTTTCTCCCAACAAATAAAGAGCAGGATCACCTACTTTCGCCCAACAGTGGATTGTGCATTTGATACGACACGTCTGCGGTGTCTACACACTTCCTCGAACCTTCATTCTAATATATATATATATATATATATATATATATATATATATATATATATATATATATATATATGTGTGTGTGTGTGTGTGTGTGTGTGTGCTCGGTAGGTACGTGGACCTACTTGTGATGCTAGGCTAGGAGAATTCCTTTAGCTCAAACTGAATTCACAAATAAACATTCGCGTATGTTCAGAGTGTTTTTAAAAGTGCAGTTGAGCACAATTTCATAGAACATGTACAAAATATTTACTCATGTTTGTGTGGTTTAGATGCTTCAGTTTTAAGTGAATTATTGAAAACAAATAAAAATAATACAAATAAAGAACAACAAATTTAGCACCAATCGACGGACTCATATGATTTTTGTGTTCGTTCCCCGAGAAATAATTTCGGTTGACTAGATTGCTAGAGAATTTGCAGACATTGAGAGGCTGTGTCACCTCTTTTGTTGAAATTTTTCAATTTAGTATAGTAAGTAAAGGATGTAATAAATAACCGGCAATGTCTCTTAATATAAGCATTATATGTGTTTCAGAACCGTGTGACCAAATTTTGCTAGGGGATTGCTGACGGGAAAAGGAGATATTTGATATGTGACATCCTTGGTCCGTTGCAAATATTAAGGATTGCGGAAACGCTTAAAGGTGAAGCCCGCAGAGCATTATTTTGTGCAGATATTATTAAAAGTACTCGCGTTAAAGGAACAAACTGGGGTATGTGAAGGGAGTAAACCGAAATATATGATAAAATAAAGTTATGGTGCTTCGTACGCACCCCCATAATAAAAAAAAATGTGGTTTGCACCCAGTTGTGTTGCAATTAAACAAAAATAAACTCTTGTTGAAGATCTCTAGGATCCACAGTTTTCTTGTGAGACGTTAATGTGAAGGTTGTAGTTGTAGCTATACGATGGCGTGGTGGGTAGGCAACACTTCCTGAACTCGGATGTAAACACATGTAATATTCCGACTCCATTAAGGGCATCTGCAGCCCTCGGCATTAAAATGGGCCGCGGTCATAGTACATATGTTACATACTGTATTTTCTTTTCACGTCAGCAGTACCTTGGTACGGTTAGGTCACGGGTTTCTGAAACACGTTGTATTTTACTATTAGGTGCATATAGTTAGACTAAATTAGTACTAGGAGTTGTGTAGTCTTGTTACGAGGTGATAGATAACAATTATCTGATATTTTATATTTTCTTAACAATTTCATAACTACGCTTTAATATTTTGTATATAATGTTCACATTTAAATACAAGATAATTAATTATGTTCATGTTGTTATAGCCTATTTTTAATCAGGGAGAAATTAAAAAAACAGTCAGCATAATTAGTGACGCAGGCCAACCCTTGCTCACTTATCACTTGCCTTAGCGTCTGCAAAGCAGGTTTTACACGACACAAAATGGATGGTTATATCGTGCAAGATGCCGAAAGGCACAACTTGAACGAAATGGAAGATAGAACATGCAATATTTTGAGTGCAAGACGATGCGAGATCAGTCGTCATATCCTGGTCTTGTAACCTAACCACAAAGGTAGAAAAAAATCACAATGTGTGATGTGCGAAGGGGCAGTCATGAATAAAACACCCCTTTTTTCTGGCATTCATCGTTCACTCTACGGTGAAATGCTTTCAAAATAAATCAATTTATTTTGATGATAATATTTTTGAGTAATTTAAGTAAAAGTTGTACCTATTATTAAAAAATTAAAATTCATTAATGGAAATTGTTAACTAACTACATTATAATATAATTACGAAGTGAGAAGGAATATCGTGCTGCTCGAACGAAATTTGTGGGGTACTCTTTATACTAAATTTTACGTGCAAGATTTCACACGAAACCCATTTTGCGCCGCAAGGCTCTCAACGGTTTCAGTGAGACACGTTCTCTTGCATTGTCTTGCCTAAGTAATCGACTGTCGCAACATTTGGTATCTGTCCGCGATGACTAATAATGTTTGCAAAAAAATGTGACATCACCAGTTAAAGAGGATGGATCACTTCTTGTGCATAAATGGCAATATGCCAACGTAATGGTATCTGCCCGAGATGATTTATAAAAAAACATAGGTGACAAAAAGTTTGCTCCGCAGCATTTAAAGAGGACGTATCACTTCTCATGCATAAATGTATAGTGTCGCAGTGAACAATGACCCCAGTAGTAACGTGTACGTTTGACGACAGCGCAGTGGAACGCAGGACGCTGACCACAAGGGCACTTGTTGTTGCAGGCCGAGAACGCAGCTGCTAGTCGGGATGTAGTAGCAGCATGCGTAGTCGCACTGTGAGTGCTCCAGTGCTGACCATCAGGACACCGCTCTCGAGCTCCAACAAGAAGTACGTCGCTGTCGAGCTGCTCACCAAAGAAACTCTCTATTTCATCGTCGAGGTAGGTACAAGTGCCAGCTGTTGCCTCCTTGCGAGTGGGTGCGTGCTTCATGAAGTTCAATCAACACGCGCTGCTAAATATCTTATATTGATTGATGTAACAGCTAGGCTTCCGTAGATTAGAACAGTTATTTTCTCAGCTTTTGTATTCATAGGGACATGTAAAATTCGCGTTATTATTTGGACACAGTAGCTGCACTTTGCCCGTCATACCGTACCAGAGTGCATACAATACTTGCTTCTGCGGCAGGTCGTAATGTTATCGACCAACCGGAGACGTGAAAAAAGCACTCAGCCGTTTGGATTCTAGTCTGCGGGCAGAAAATAACGCGAATTTTGCACATCCCGATGTATTACTTTCGACACTCTATATTAAATTATTACACCATTTAAGTATTTTCATACCAATGTAGGTGCCAGTGTAGTGTATTTGGTTTAGTATCAGTTGACTCTTGATGTTCTCACCTAATTTGTGCAGCCATACTCTTGTTTCACATAATTTAAGCAGGCTAAACTTTGACAGGTCTGAAAGCGTTTACTTTTTAAGTTTTCCAGAAGTATAATTCAATCTCAGTTGATATTTTTAGTCTCATGAACCCCAGGCGCCCATTCTGCGGTATGTACAGTACACGGTAGCATTCTTATGAGAGTGACATTAGAAAGTAAACAGTGGCGAGTGAAGCATGGGGTATGTAGGCTATGTGGTGTTATGCATTGACTATACACAACTCTGAATGTGTGTTGTACCAATAGACTCACAGGGTTTGGTACACTCCCGGGCCTGTAGCGTGCAAGAGACGAAGAACGAATACTCCAGAAATAAAATCAATTTCATTTTCTCTTTCAGTGCTTTATAATGCAGACCGCAGTGGTAAATTTTACTTTTCTTCCTCTTCACTTAAAAGTCAATATTTTCTCGTTCATCTTTGTTATCTTGTATATGATAAATGTGTCACAGAATTTAACTTTCAGTTACTTCAAACCTAGTATTTGCCCCACGTGGTATAACGTTTCTGTTCCCAGCACCTCTAGTCTTCCGACACACTTTGACCTAATAAGCAATTTTATCCTGTTGTGCTAGCTACACGAGACGCACATAACACGTTGTCAGCATTGTGCTAGTGGAGAGAAGCACCTAAATATGGCACTGTAACAGTGGCAGATTTAAGCAATTATGTTAGGGGGCGGGGAGTATGCCTTAAGAAATATATATTCGCACCCCATAAACCAAAGGCGTGGGGTCAGGGGGTTCCCCCCGGAAAAAGTGGGATTTGTATGTGCAAAATGGTGCTATTTCAGAAGTTCCCAAGCAAAAAATTTGAATATACTGCTTTAAAAAATGGTTACATTTTATTACTATAAATAATAATTATAAAGGGAAAATCTTTGTGCTGATATAAAAAAATTCTGACGTGCCATGTGGTCACTACCCCAATTAATAAGAGTAATAGCCATCTTTCGGAATGTCTCCTGACCAGCCCAATTGACCCAACGCCTGCATGGCAAGCGACAGGGAGGTTGGCGCCAAACAAGAGCATGGCTAGGTTGTTGACAGATTTTGGGACAAATATTTTCGAGCCGCGGAAGACGGCGTTGAGATGTAGTTAACGGCGGGCCGGGGTGCCGCCGCACGGCGTCAGTTCAGGCGCCGAACATCTTCAGAGACAGTGTTTAATCAAGTGATCGACGGGCCGGTGTTATACCGCCGGGCGTTTTCAATTATGCGCCTGGACGAGATGCGGTATTCGAACCGGTTATTTAGAAGTATTGCAAAGCATCACAAGTTAGAGTGGTAGACCGCTGACGATGTCATGGTAACATTCGACGTAATTTTGCTAGGTATTGCTGAGACTAGCGGGCGTAGAATCATCGAGTGCAAAATCGTCAAACCTTGCATGATAACGATTATGCCACAGGAGGACAGTGAGAGCTTACTATTTGGTATAAACTGAACTTGCCAACTTCCTATTACTCCACATACTTTACACCACAAAACGCTAGGTTGTCGTAATTAAATTACAATTCTAAGATTCTGCTTAGACGAATCTTTTTTTGTCGTGTTAGCTCTTGAAAAACGTATTCTAATTTTAAATAATAACAAACAAGTTGTACAAAACATTTTGAATCTAGAAATTAAAGTGTGTATTACTTACTACAGATATTGCATTATGTGACGTAGTTCTTAAAAACACATTGGAAATTATAACCTGCCAGACCTCATAAAAGATAGACGTGACCTGGTAAATGTTGCAGTAAATTTTGTTCTGTTGGTCGATGGATTTTCTCGGATATCTTCCGCGCGGTTACCCTCCCCTTCATTTTGGCGCTGCGGCATAGGTACTCATATCATGTCACCCATCACAAGCACAAAATACCTAGCTGTTAAGTGCTGATCAAAATCTCTTCACTCAACAAAAGCCTCATGTAACGGGAACATACACCAAACGAAAACCAACAGCCTTATTGAAACTAAACACAAGTTATACTGAAAATAGATGTCACGAGCCAATGGCTAATCGTTCAAATTTATGGACACAAGAATAAGACAAATTTTGTGTTTTTAAAATATTTATGAAAGTCTAGTAAACATTCTTTACTTTAGATTTCTTTAAATAATTTTTTTTTTATAACTGTAAGCACATATCCCGCGACATTGATTAAAGTTCAATGTAAATTATTTAGCTACTGTTTTTCATTAAGATTTTGCCGAGAATTATTGTTTCCGTAACGTCAAAATTTTGACTTTGACATTGCAGTTAGGGGAAAACTATGCACGCTAAAATATTGTTTTTGAGAGAATAATATAGTCACTAGTAACACAATACTTCAATACTAACTATTAAACAAACGCTATTTCGTACAAATTAAATTTTAGAATTCTTCACACTAGAACGACCTTAAATTGCTTTGACGGTATAAAAAACCTAATAAAAACGAACCTGTCACAGTATTAGCATCGCCGTCTCCTGTTTCTTCAACTTTCTGCAGTTTACTAAGATTATGTAAACAGGTTATTGTCTCTATCTTCCTAGTTAGTATTCAACATTAAAATGTAACAAATATATTAGAAACCAACGCTCATTCAATGCATACTAGTGACTGATAGTTAGGGACCACTATTTTTCGCGAAAAGAATTTTGCCACAGTTTGTTTCAGTGACTTACGTGCACTACTGCAATTATGCTTCATGGTTATTGGCAGCGTGTATTTGTGTATCATTTGACTCAGCCAATTACAATGGCATTCCTACATCATCAGACGTCTGTGATTTGCCGGTAGAATCCTGAGGCTTGTGAGAGTTAAAGTAGCCAATCACTGACTACACAACAGAACTACAGATGTGTACGTAAGGCACCAAAACAAAGTGAGGCAAAATTCTTTTCGCTAAAAACAGGGGTCACTACTGATAGTGTGTATGTAGACATTCCGCCCCCCCCCTTTTTTTTTCTGCTCATGGCAATGGGCCGTTATTTATGACAGGGCCTTGTTCCGACCAGTCTCTCTTCAACCTGACACACTCGCCCTCCTGCTGAGGAAGGGTTGAAAGGGACATATAACACAAGAGAAAAAACAGGAAATATGTCCTCCTGCCAGCACAGCACGCATAATAGCGCTTTTCGAGCTGGAACGATCCTTCCTTGCGTAAAACAGAGCCTGAGAGTGGTGAAAAAGTTGTTTAACAATATTGAATTTTGCAGTTATGATCACATAAAATGTACAAATAATATTAGTGTTTATATTAAGGCATTTGCGAGTCCATTTACATGGCTGAATATTATTTACAAATATTTATTTACATAAATGTAATGTTTCTTCTGTATATATTTTAACAATTCACTACACACAAAAAAAAAAAAACACAACAGGTTCTTAGGGGGCGGTCGCCCCCTTCGCCCTCCCCCCCACACTTAAATCCGTCACTGCTCTGTACAGTAATAAGCCTTTTGTCTAGTTTAGTTGCAGTGCTGGTTATCAATTTCCACAATTCTTCTTAATGATGAGTTTGCAAATACTGGAAACCAAATTGAAGTAATAGTCTAATAGCTGATGCAAAAACCTAGCCTTGCAGTGTGGTGACTGAAGCAATCTGAGGTAAGGCAGAGTTCACAAAACTAAAATGTGTTACCTAGAGAAGTTTTATTTCACCATGTTATTGAGAAAAAAAACATTTTTCTTCGAGTCGATGCCAACTTAGTCAGATAATTATGCAACTTATTCAGATAATTCTGGCTATTCCAAAAATTATACAGTAACCTACAGCTTTAAATTTTTCTTTGTTCTGTTAACAAATGTTACTTAATTTTGTTTCATCAGAGGCACCGACCTTGTTTATACAAATCATATTGTCCTGTTTTTGTTATAACCTTAACTAAGCATCTTTTACCATACATCAGGCCCTGTTCGTGTTTCTAAGAACAATCTTCACTGTCAAACTGTCATGCTCCTCATCGCAGTTTTCTGTTTTACATTTTTACATTAAACAACCATTACTAAATTTTCTTTTTAAGTACTGTCTACGGTAGGTCCAAATCAGTGTGCTGTGCAACAATGTAAATTATTGTATAATAAATAACTGGTAAATATTTTTATAGGAATGCATTTGATTGCAGTGCTGAGTCAACCCTGTTGACAAATAATTTAAATATTGAACTTTGTATAGCAAATTTTTTAATAATGTTGCGTGCCATGTTCCTGGAGGCCAGTGGTCGGCGGCTGTTTCGTAACACCTTGAGGGCTGGCCGATGACTCAAAGCCCGGGTGGCTCATAGTGGGAAAACCGCCGACACTACGTCATAGATACCTGTCCCAACTGCGCCTTAACCCTTCGAGGGCTGCCGACGTGACTGCCAGCACATCCGAAACATGAT